>BPTQ01000005.1:67521300-67656300 GCA_019973895.1 Chrysanthemum seticuspe | reverse complement strand
TGAACCAAACACCCCCTAAGTTTTGCAATGCAAACATTAATTGCAAACTTTCCCAACTTGGCAAAAATAGTCCCTGAGGTTCAAGTGGCGCTGCAAAATAAGTCCTGCATCATTAATTGCTATCTATAGCAATCTGGCAAAAATAGTCCATAAGGTTTAAGCGACGTTGCAAGGTAAGTCCTAACCAAACATTAAATGCAAAGTTTCACAACTTGGCAAAAACAGTCCCTGAGGTTTAATTGTCGTTGCAAAGTAAGCCATGTAGCATTAATTGCTATCTATAGCAATTTGGCAAAAATAGTCCTTAAGGTTTAAGTGTCGTTACAAAGTAAGCCCTTTGAAACCAATCCCGGTGCATCGCGCGGGTTTCTACACTCGTCGAATATATGAATCATTCAACATTACTGCAAGTGCATAACTAAGGGAATAGTCTCCTCTTTTTTTATATAATTAATTACTAGTTTAGAGTACAGCAATATAAATGCTTACGTATATACAAATATAATTTAAGTGATTAGTGAGCTTCCTCGAAAACATAGTGTCTGTTTCATTGTTTTTAAATTGTGGATAACTTTTCATCTTTCTTGAAAGCCAGTAAAAAGATATATGGACTATGGTATAAAAATATATGAAGAATTTGACCCAAAGGTATTAGAATCAATATTTTGCGTTTGTGAACGATGTTGTTTATTGTGTTTTCAGGTGCCATTCGCACACGTAATATCAGAGATCAAATTTCTCCCGCCTTTCTTTTTTTCTGTTCTTCCATATTTTTCTTGCCTTTATACGAACCGGTATATTTTAAGCTCCCCGAGGCTATTGCAACAAATAACATAGTATGTTTAGGTGACGCCACCATAGGTACTACTGGAACCATAGATTTTAACAGAATCAATTACCTTAATCGTGTTGGTCATGTCCAATACTCAGATGCAGTCCCGATATGGGATAGCAAATCTGGGAAGTTATCTGATTTTAGTACTCACTTTACTTTTATCATCGATACACTAGCTCAATCATCGTATGGTCATGGGCTTGTTTTCTTTCTTGCCCCAGATGGTTTCAATGTTCCTCCAAACTCAGCAGGTGGCTTTTTGGGCATTTTGAACCAAACTTACTATGATTCGCCTCGGAACCAAATGATTTTCATTGAGTTTGATTCTTTTGTCAACCCAGAATGGGATCCTCCGTTTGAACATGTTGGTATTAACAAGAACTCGATTAGTTCAGTGAATTACACTGAATGGAATGCTAGTATGCATAGCGGAGATCCTATTGATGTGTGGGTCTTGTATAATGCTACCACATATAATTTGAATGTGTCTTGGCGCTATGGGTCGTCCAAAAATACTTCTCTAGAAAACACCAGCCTTTCCTATCATGTTGATCTCCGAGAAGTTCTCCCCGAATGGGTAAAAATTGGATTTTCGGCTGCTACTGGTACTAATATCGAGATGCACATCCTTCAATATTGGGAATTCAATTCAAGTTTGGTTATGGTAAAAAGGGAAAGAAATAAGTCAAACAAAACAAAACTTATTGTTGGCTTAACTGGATCTGTTGGTGTTGTAGTTGTAGTAGGCATAGCCGCAGCATGCTGTGTACTTTTTAGAAAACAAAAACAAGATACAAATACATTATCGGAAACAGTCACGTGGACATCTATAAATGAGGATCTTGAAAGAGGAGCCGCCAAAAGATTTTCTTACCATGATCTCGCGTTAGCTACTAACAACTTCTCAAATGACCAAAAGTTGGGCGAGGGAGGGTTTGGTTGTGTCTACAAGGGCTATTTGTCCCATGAAGGGATAACGGTTGCCGTCAAGAAAATTTCACAAGGCTCTAAACAGGGTAGAAAAGAGTACATAACTGAAGTGAAGATCAATAGCAGCTTAAGGCACCGTAACTTGGTGCAACTCATTGGTTGGTGTCATGATCAAAGTCAATTCTTGATTGTTTACGAATTTATGCCAAATGGAAGCCTAGATTCCCACCTCTTTGGCAACAAGATTTTTCTTGAATGGGGTGTAAGGTATAAGATTGCTACAGGTTTAGCTTCTGCGTTGCTTTATCTCCATGAAGATTGGAAACAATGTGTCGTGCATCGAGATATAAAACCGAGTAACATAATGCTTGACTCAGAGTTCAATGTGAAGCTTGGAGACTTCGGATTAGCGCAACTAATGGAACATGAATTGGGCCAACACACAACTGGTTTAGCCGGAACTCTAGGCTACATGGCTCCTGAGTACATAACAACAGGAAAGGCAAGCAAAGAATCAGACGTGTATAGCTTTGGAGTGGTTGCACTTGAAATCGCTTGTGGGCGAAGGGTAACAGATATACTTGACCAAAGCTTTAATCTTGGATTGGTACAGTGGGTTTGGGATTTACATGGAAATGGTATGCTGCTTTCGGGTGTTGACAAAATGTTGAAAAATGAATTTGATGTGAAACAAGTCGAGTGTTTGATGATGGTGGGGTTATGGTGCGCTCATCCTGACCGTAGGATGAGACCGTCGATGAGGCAAGCGATTAAGGTGCTCATGTTCGAGGATGCAATTCCAAATCTTCCAATGAAAATGCCCGAGCCCGTGTACTACATAGCACCAGCTGATGTCCCTCAAGTAAGTTCTGCTGGCGCCACGATGACCAACAGTAGCACTGATCTGGAACGCTGAATAATGATTAACGAAACGTATGTGGGTAGATATTTCTAAAAATTGAGGATGTAATAATTAACTGGTTTATAATAGTGTGTATGAAATGTCTGATATTGGATGTGTAATTAAATGCTGAAGATTAGTTGCAGGTTGCAGTATTCATTGGATAGTGTTTTGTCAGATTTTAATGTTGTCCGAGTTTGTATTGAAATGTCTGATATTGGATGTTTTTGGTTAGCAGAATCTAAGTTTGGGCCTGTCCAAAGCTTAGTTATGTTATGATGTTTGTAATGGTGTCTCATTAATATAATTTTACCCTTTTGCACCAAATATAGTGTGTATGAATGTAAAGAATGTTATAAGAGATGTCATTTTGACAACATGGCCCCTCTTTTGTAAAACTATATGGTATTCAGGCTATGCAGCGGAAATAAAGAATGAGAAGATGATTTCTGATACAAGGCTGTTTCAAGTTTTTAAGCTGATTTTTGTTTAATTAATTCCTAACCTTTTAAAGTAGATTCTTAACATGAGCTCATACAGATTGATAAAAAGTTGATTTACAACTTTTTATAACTTATTCAAATTGTGTATGAAGTCTATAACAAAAAGAATGAGTGTGCTATGTGTGCTTAACCAATCAAGGAACATTTGAAAAGTAAAAATAAAATGATGTTGGTGTCATATTATAATAACCGAATTTTTCTAGAACCGTTCGTTTATGTCTCAAGGATGATTTTGAGATGGAGTGAGTATACCAATAAAAGACTAGCTCAGTGTTGGCGCGTTGCGGTGACGGGTATCGTATAATTATAACTTTTGGCGATAACAAGGT
Source organism: Chrysanthemum seticuspe (assembly GCA_019973895.1). Taxonomy (NCBI): domain Eukaryota; kingdom Viridiplantae; phylum Streptophyta; class Magnoliopsida; order Asterales; family Asteraceae; genus Chrysanthemum; species Chrysanthemum seticuspe. The sequence goes on along the minus strand of BPTQ01000005.1, from coordinate 67,652,802 downwards.
TTTTCTGATGCATTACTATTGAAGAAGGGAAAAAAATGTCCAACAGAGGTTATTAATTGGAAATTAGTTTGTTTTCTTACTTACATATTTAGTAACATAATAAAAAGCTTTTATAGCAGGGTGCTTACGCGATTATTTGTTTTTCATGATGCTAACTTAACACATGACGATAACTTAATGCAACAACTTTACCGCATAGTGTTGCTTTAAAAAATGGCAGACTTGCATCACGATGCAACGACGATACGGAAACGATGGTCAACGATATTGCTATTCGTTTAGGACGTGTAATATTATATATCGTTTAAACATACACGGTGTTTTAAAATAGCGGTTTTAGCACCATCTTGTGGTGTCTATATTGCTAAGTTGTAGTGGTAAATGGTGGTTCGTTGCGTGGTCGAAAAAGGTGGTGTCAGAAATTTGGACTACATAAAAGATTGGTTTCTATGATCCGCTTAATGATTTGTAAATTTTATTTAGTGGCTGTTTTAAAAAAGAAACATAAGATAAGATGATTTATGCGTTATTATTTTATACCATGTGATATATTAAATGTATTTTTGAGTGAAGAATATTTTAATTTTTAATATCATTAATGAATTGTAAAATTCATTTACTTGGTGTTTGAAAGATACAAATGATAAAATAATTTATGCATTATTGTTTTGTACCATTTGATATATTAATTGTATTTTTGAGTGAGAGTATTTTAATTATATTATTAATTATTTGTAAATTTCATTAATGATTGTTTTAATGAAAAAGAAAATTTAGATGATTTATGTATTATTATCATACCAAGTACTCTATTAATTGTACTTTTGAGTTAAAGTATTTTAATGATTTCATTAATATACACGAATGTTACAAGTTAGATGATTTATGCATTATTGTTTTGTCCCAAATGCTATATTGATTGTACTTTTTGTTACAAGTTTAGCAGGTTACTTTTATTAAAATGTTTTTGGTCTTAAAAATTTTAAGACTTCTTTTTTTATAATGTCCTAAATACTTTATCAGTTTCTCACCATATAGATGTCGGGTCGGCAAACCCGAATTCCCCTCCTGGTCTGCTCTTTAACTGGGCTTGGCGTAGGGAGCCGAGAACATCTCCTGAACTGGAGGAGCTTACCAACCTCACTAGTCTCCTATCGCAATTACACCTTTAAAACATAGACGATGCATGGGAGTGTATTATAGATGACTCGAGAGGCTTTACGGTTAAGGGTATGCGTTCCTACATCACCTCCATGTACCCTTATGCCCCATCTCCAACAACCTGCTGGAATAATGCCATCCCATTGAAGATCAACATCAACACGTGGTGGGTTTTGAATGGTAGGATGGCAACTCGCTCCAACCTTGATCATAGAGGCATAGACCTAGACTCCGTGAGGTGTCCCTTGTGTGATGATGGCATCGAAACGGAAGAGCATTTATTCATCCATTGCAAGGTCGCTAAGGAAATTTGGCTAGACGTTCTAAAATGGTGGAGGATTCCGAATGTCTCTTTCGTCACTTTACATGATTTGATTCATTTGGCAGACCACACTCCCCTTGAAGACAAATTCTCTGATTTTTTCGATGCGGTAGTCCAGACTACCATTTGGTCCATATGGCGATATAGAAACAACATCATTTTCTCCACTAAGAGACCCTTTAAAGAACTCATCTTCAACGACATTAAGATATATTCTTTCAATTGGATTACTAGTAAATGTAAAAAATACTCTTTAAATTGGATAGAGTGGTTTGATTACCCTTGTAACGCTTTATCCCCCTCTTGTACTCTTATCTAGTATCTTGCTAGTTTTTTTTTTTTTTTTTTTTTTTTTTTTTTTTTTTTTTTTTTTTTTTTATATTTATAAAATGTCGTTAAAAAAGTTGTACTTTTGAGTGAGAGTATTTTAATGATTTCATTAATTCTGACATTAATATACACGAATGTTACAAGTTAGATGATTTATGCATTATTGTTTTGTACCAAATGCTATATTGATTGTACTTTTGTTACAAGTTTAGCGGGTTACTTTTATTAGAAATGTTTTTTGTCTTAAAAATTTTAAGTCTTCTTTTTTTAGAATGTCTTAAACACTTTATATAGTAGTATAGATGTTGTACCAAGTGCTGTATTAATTGTACTTGTTAAATAATGTGAAGGACCAAGAGTGTCAAGTTTCAAAGTCTAATTAGAGTTTGTGTTGAAAGTAAAGAAAAGAGAAGTTCAGGGGCTAAAGTGGAACATAGCAGAGTATATAATATCTCTTTCTGTTTAGGGTTTCATAATCGTTTTCTGTTTTTAGTCTCTTTCTCTCTCAAACCTTCACACAGTGGTTGTCTTTCTCTTGTGATATCAGTCTGGGTATTTGGTTGTTTCTTTGTATAAGATCAATCTGGTTTGATCTTGTTAAGTCTGAGTGTTGAGTGAAACTTGTGGTGAGATCACTGGTGTCTACCTAGTAGAGATCAGTTATTGTTTCTTTGTATTTGTATTGGTAAGCACCTATTTTGGGACTTATCTTCTTGATATTCATATAATAAAATACACCGTGGGGTGGTTGGCTGGGTGTAATAGTTGATTGTTGTGTGCTCTTGATCATTTTTACATGGTATCAGAGCGCACGGTTCTGATCTGGTGGTTTTGAGATTCTAGGGTTTCTAGGGTTTCGAAGTTATTTTTGGGGATTCTTGCAATTGGTGGTTGAATTGGTTAATTGAGGTTGTTTTCTTAACGGCCGTGGTTGGTTTGTTCTGTTTGGGATTGGATCTGGTGATTTTGTGGGTATCTTGATTAGGGTTTCTTGAAACCCTAATTTGGTATTTTGGGGGTTTTTCATCCCTGGTGGTTTCTTGTTGGTTCTTGGGCCTGTTCTTGATACAATTTTACTAGACTCGTTGAATCTAGTGGTTTTGTATCTCTTTCCGCTGATATATCTCTGTAAGTTCTTCTTTCTCTTAAGATAACACAAAATTGGTTTAGAAGGTGCAAACGGGACAGTTAACTTCTTGATCTGCCAACCTAGATTGGTACGAATACCTGCTCTGGCTGTCCCCAGTCTTCTGGCTGGTTTGTGGTTATTCTTGGGTGTGAGTTATAGGATTTATAGTTTGTTATTTCTGTTCTTTAGTTTCTTGTTGTGTCTAAGTCGAAGGAGGATAGGATTTGGGCAGTCTTGGAAGTTGATTGAGTTGTTTAGTTCTGGTTATTTGTTATTGTTGTTTGCTGTTATTGCTTGTTGTGATTGTTTCTGTTTTTTCTTGCTGGTTGTTCTTGTTTTTTGTTTAATATGGCTATTGAAGATGAACCTAGTGGTAGTAATACTCAAGTGTTAATTAGTAATCTTGACGCTGGTAATCCTCTTCATATTCAAACTAATGATAATAGTGGAACTGCTCTTATTCCATTTAAATTGCTTGGAACTGAGAATTATAGAATTTGGTTTGGTGCTATGAAATTGGCTTTGCAAGCTAGAAATAAGTATAGCTTTGTTGATGGTACTTGTCTTAAAGAATCATTTGTTACTAGTAATGTCTTGTCTGCTCAATGGGATAGATGTAATGCTATTGTCTTAACCTGGATTATGAATTCTGTATCTCATGATGTTTATATGGGGTTAGTTTATTCTGAAAATGATGCTTCTGTTTGGCAAGAATTAAAAGAAACATATGATAAAGTTGATGGTTCTGTTATATACAATCTGCTACAAAAGATTAATTCTGTAAAACAAGGTGGTAGTTCTGTTGCTGATTACTATCATAGGCTAAATTCTTTATGGAGAGAATTTGATTCTCTAACTAAATTGCCTAAATGTGTTTGTGAACATAAATGTGCTTGTGAAGCTAGTACTGAGTTGGTATTGCATCAGCAGTTAATGAAACTGATGCAATTCCTTATGGGTCTTGATGATTGTTATCAACCTGTTAGGACTGCTTTATTAACTAGAGATCCTTTACCTGAGGTTAAGGATGCTTATGCTGTTGTGTCTAGGGAGGGGTCCCATAGAGGGATTCCTGAGTCTTCTAGTGTTTCTGAATCTAAACTGAATGCATCTTCTTTTGCTGCTAAGTCATTTAAAAACAATAGAAGATTGTATAATAACAGTAATAACACTAGAGGAACCAGTTCTAATACTAATACTGCTAATAGAGGTCCTAATCCTAATTTGAATTGTAAAAACTGTGGTAAGATTGGACATACTATTGAAAGATTCTATGAACTTATTGGTTTTCCACCTGGATTTGTCAAGAATAATAATCCACCTAAACAAAATGCTTTCAGACAAAACTATAATGCTAATATTGAGAAAATTTCTGAAAAATCTTCTACTACTTCATCTGCAAATACATCTTCTGGTTTTACTTCTGAGCAGATGAAGAAACTCTTGTCTTTGATCAATGATAGTTCTTCTGGAAGCATACATGCCAATATGGCAGGTAGGGCTTCATTCTTTAATGGAAATGTTTGGTTTAATATTAATTTTTCTAAGTATTTCTTTGGGAATTCTAGTCTTTATGTTAAAACTATATCCTTGGGATGGATCATTGATTCAGGTGCTAATCAGCACTTGACTGTTTCTACTGTTGGTATGTTTAATGTTGTGGATATTTCTAGTCTTAAGATTACTGTTGGACATCCCAATGGTACTCTTGCTACTATAAGTCATGTTGGAAATCTAAGATTAACTAATAATGTGACTCTTTATGATGTCTTAGTTGTTCCTGGTTACTGTGTGAGTTTGTTGTCTGTTAATAAACTGATTAGAGATAGCAAAATGTTTGTTGGTTTTGATGAAGATACTTGTTATATTCAGGATTTGAAAAGGGAGAATGTTCTGGGGACTGGTAGTCAGTCTGATGGATTGTATTTGTTTGATATGCAGCCTAATAATACTTTGGGTGAGTGCAATATGGTTATGTATTATAATGTGTCTAAACTTGTCTGGCATAATAGATTGGGTCACCCTGCTGATCCAGTCTTGTCTGTTCTTCAAAAGGATCTTGGTATTTCCAAGAATTCTTCTATTTCTGTTTGTGAAATCTGTCACAGGGCTAAACAGACAAGGGAACCTTTTCCTTTGTCTGATCATAAGTCTAATAATCTTGGTGAACTTGTTCATCTTGACTTATGGGGTCCTTACAGAGTAACAAGTAGATAAGGATATAAGTATTTTCTCACTATTGTTGATGATTATTCTAGAGCTGTGTGGACTTATATGATTAAAACTAAAGATGAGGTGTTTGATGTATTCTGCTCTTTTATTCACTTAATTTCTAATCAATTTGGTATTAAAATTAAAACTGTTAGATCTGATAATGGTACTGAATTTGTAAATAAGAAAATGAGTGGAATGTTTTCTGATCTTGGTATAATACATCAAACATCTTGTACTCATACACCTCAGCAAAATGGGATCGCTGAAAGGAAACATAGACACCTACTCAATGTAGCTAGGAGTCTTATGTTTCAAGGGGGATTCCTTTAAGGTTTTGGTCTGATTGTGTTCTAACTGCTGTGTATCTTATAAACAGGCTGCCATCTTCAGTTCTAAATGGTAAATGTCCCTATGAGTTGTTATACAAAACTAAACCTAATCTTTCCCATTTGAGGTCTTTTGGATGTCTGTGTTTTGCTACCATTTTAAACAACCATGATAAGTTGTCTTATAGGTCTGAAAAATGTGTTCTAATTGGTTTTTCTTCTACTAAGAAAGCATATAAACTTTTAAGTTTGGATACTAGAAATGTGTTTTTTGCCAGAGATGTAAGGTTTTATGAAAATGTTTTTCCTTTGAAAATGAAAACCTGTGAGTCAACTGATACAAACTATGTAAATGAGGTTGAACACTTGAAGTTTTTTGATAGTTCAAAGTCTCAAAGACCCAATGATGAAGGGGAAGATACACCAGTTGAGGATGGTAGTATGCTATCTTCACATGATGCTAGTGATAATGAAATAGATACTACTCATATGCATCATGAAGATGGGCAATCTGCAACCTACTTTGGTGACCAACACTGGTCTGAGGGCAATTCTAGTCTTGAAAATACTGGTTTAGTTTTTAATCAGTCTGAAAATGTTAATGAAGATGTGCAGACACCTGTATTAAGAAGGTCTAGTAGAGAGTCTAAAACTCCTATTAGGTTCAATGATTATGTGATGCACTCTAAAGTGAGATATGGTATTGAGAAATTTGTGAGTTATGCTAGTTTGAGTAGGACTAATATGTGCTTTGCTTCTACATTGAATAAGTCTGTTGAACCTAAAAATTATGAAGAAGCTGTTAATAATTCTAATTGGTCTGAAGCTATGAACAATGAAATTGAAGCTCTTAATAGAAACAATACCTGGACTGAATGTGAGTTACCTGTTGGTAGACATGCTATTGGATATAAATGGATATGGAAAATCAAGTATAAATCTACAGGAGAAATAGATAGATATAAAGCCAGATTAGTTGCTAAAGGTTTTAATCAAAGAGAAGGTTTTGATTATGATGAAACCTTTAGTCCTGTTGTGAAAATGGTAACTGTTAGATGTCTGATAAGCATTGCTGTTTGCAAAAATTGGCCTTTATATCAGTTAGATGTTAATAATGCTTTTTTATATGGTGATCTTGATGAAGATGTCTATATGCAATTACCTAAAGGCTTCAATGGTGGTGATGATACTAAAGTATGTAAGCTTAATAAATCTTTATATGGACTTAAACAAGCTCCTAGGCAATGGAATGCTAAGCTTACTAATGCTTTAGTTGAACATGGTTTTGAACAAAGTAAACTGGATTATTCTTTGTATGTTAAACAAAAAGGTTCTGTATTTGTTGCTCTGCTTGTGTATGTTGATGATATTGTTATCACTGGTAATGATGAAGAAGAAATCAATAACTTTAAAAAGTTTTTGAGTTCTAAATTTATGATCAAAGATTTAGGAGAGTTAAAATATTTTCTTGGGATTGAAGTATTGAAAAATGATTATGGTATTTGTATGACCCAAAGAAAATATTGTTTGGAATTGTTATATGAGTATGGTCTGCTAGCAGCTAAGCCTGCTGATACACCCTTGCCTGAAAATTCTGTTTTGAGTTGTGTTGAATCTAGTAAAGATAAAGTGTTGAGCAATATAAATAACTATCAAAAATTGGTTGGTAAATTGATTTACTTAACTAATACCAGGCCTGATATTAGTTATGTTGTTCACTGTTTAAGTCAACACATGCACAAACCTTTACAATCTCATCTTAAGGCTGCTCTAAGGGTTTTAAAATATCTAAAAAAGTCTCCTGGTTTAGGTCTGCAGTTTAATAAAGAGTCTGATCTCAAGCTAAAAGCTTATGCAGATTCTGATTGGGCTAAATGTCCTCTAACTAGGAAATCTGTAACTGGTTTTTGTGTATTCTTGGGTAATTCTCTTATTTCTTGGAAAAGTAAAAAACAAGCTACTTTGTCTAGAAGTTCTGCAGAAGCTGAGTATAGAAGCATGGCTTCTACTACATGTGAAGTGATTTGGTTGAGTAACATGTTACACAGTTTTGGTCTTAAAGAGTTGTTACCTATTAACATATTTTGTGATAATAGTGCTGCAATTCAGATTGCAGCTAATCCTGTGTTTCATGAAAAAACTAAACATTTTGAGTTGGATGTGCATTTGGTCAGAGAGAAGGTTTCTGCTGGAGTGATTAAAACTGTTAAGATTCATACAGATATGCAAGTTGCAGATATTTTTACTAAATGTCTTGGGCAAAGACAACATTCTTTGTTTTGCAAAAGTCTTGGTATGTTTGATCTGTTTGCAGGTATTAACAATTGTGAAAAGAATAGCTGTCTTGAAAAAGATGGAAGCAGTTTACATGATGCAGACTTATCAACTTGTGGAGGGGTGTTAAATAATGTGAAGGACCAAGAGTGTCAAGTTTCAAAGTCTAATTAGAGTTTGTGTTGAAAGTAAAGAAAAGAGAAGTTCAGGGGCTAAAGTGGAACATAGCAGAGTATATAATATCTCTTTCTGTTTAGGGTTTCATAATCGTTTTCTGTTTTTAGTCTCTTTCTCTCTCAAACCTTCACACAGTGGTTGTCTTTCTCTTGTGATATCAATCTTGATATCAGTCTGGGTATTTGGTTGTTTCTTTGTATAAGATCAATCTGGTTTGATCTTGTTAAGTCTGAGTGTTGAGTGAAACTTGTGGTGAGATCACTGGTGTCTACCTAGTAGAGATCAGTTATTGTTTCTTTGTATTTGTATTGGTAAGCACCTATTTTGGGACTTATCTTCTTGATATTCATATAATAAAATACACCGTGGGGTGGTTGGCTGGGTGTAATAGTTGATTGTTGTGTGCTCTTGATCATTTTTACAGTACTTTTGAGTGAGAGTATTTTAATGATTTCATTAATTCTGACATTAATATACACGAATGTTACAAGTTAGATGATTTATGCATTATTGTTTTGTACCAAATGTTATATTGATTGTATTTTTTGTTACAAGTTTAGCGAGTTACTTTTGTTAGAAATGTTTTTTGTCTTAAAAATTTTAAGACTTCTTTTTTTAGAATGTCTTAAACACTTTATATAGTAGTATAGAAGTATAGATATAGATTCTACATGCTCCGCCAAAATAACAAGTTACAATACATATCTAGAGTTAATTGCATTTTTGGTCCCTGTGGTATGGCGAAATTGCAGATTTGGTCCTTAAAACTTTGAAAGTGCACCAGAGGTCCCAATTTTCAAGTTTTCGTTGCATGTTTAGTCTATGATCAACATCAAATGTCTAAAATACCCTTGACTTCTTCTTTCCTATTTTCTTTTCAGTCCATCTTTTTAGTTTCTTACATAATGGTCCTTGTGTCTTGCCATGTTTTACAGATTTAGTCTAATTTTTTTTATTATTTATTTAACTATTAATATTAGTATTATATTTTTTTATAAGTTTTCGCCTATTTTTATATGTCCTTTTTTTTTACATTTTTGTCCGTTTTCGTCCTTATTTATACGTTTTCGTCCATTTTTATACGTTTTCGTCCGTTTTCATCCGTTTTTATACGTTTTCGTCCGTTTTTGTCCGTTTTATACGTTTTCTTCCATTTTTATACGTTTTTCTTACGTTTTCATACGTGTTTATCCGTTTTTATACATTTTCGTCTGTCTATATACGTTTTCGTCCATTTTTATACGTTTTTCTTACGTTTTTATTAGTTTTTCTTACGCTATCATACGTTTTTATTCGTTTTAGTAAGTTTTAGTTCGTTCTTATCTGTTTTCATCCGTTTTTATACGTTTTCAACTGTTTATATACGTTTTCGTCCTTTTTTATACGTTTTCGTAAGTATTTATACGTTTTTATCCATTTTTACACGTTTCATCCTTTTTTTTACGTTTTCATCCGTTTTCGTCTGTTTTTTTACGTTTTCGTCATTTTTTAGGTTTTCATCCGTTTTCGTCCGTTTTTTTACGTTTTTTTTTGTTTTATTTGGTTTTTTTCTATTTTTTTACGTTTTCATCCGTTTTGTCCGATTTTATACGTTTTCGTCCGTTTTTGTCTGTTTCATTTCGTTTTCGTCCGTTTTTTTACGTTTTCATTCGTTTTCACCCGTTTTTATACGTTTTCGTCCGTTTATATACATTTTCGTCCGTTTTTTAGTTTTCATCCTTTTCTATACGTTTTCGTCTGTTTTTTTACATTTTCGTCTAATTTTATTCATTTTCGTCCCCTTTTTTACACTTTTATCCTTTTTTATACATTTTCATCACTTTTTATACGTTTTCGTATAAGAACAACGGATAAAAATGTAAAAAAGAGTCGAAAACATATAAAAACGGACGAAAACGTATAAAAACGGATGAAAATGTAAAAAAATGGATGAAAACGCAAAAAAAAGAGAAGAAAACGTATAAAAACGGATGAAAATGTAAAAAAAAAATGGATGAAAACGCAAAAAAAGAGACGAAAACGTATAAGAACGGATAAAAATGTAAAAAAGGACGAAAACGTATAAAAACGGACGTAAACGTAAAAACGGATGAAAACGTAAAAAAATGGATGAAAACATAAAAATAGGACGAAAATGTATAAAAACGGACGAACACGTAAAAAAATTGACGAAAACGTATAAAAATGAACGAAAACGTATAAAAACGGATGAAATCGTAAGAAAACGGACAAAAACGTATAAAAACGGACGAAAACTTAAAAAAACAGACGAAACGTAAAAAAACGTACGAAAATGTATAAAAACGGACAAAAATGTATAAACCCGGATGAAAACATAAAAAAACGGACGAAAACGTATAAATATTGACGAAAACATAAAAAAAAACAGGCGAAAACGTAAAAAAAATGGACAAAAACGTAAAAAAACGGATGAAAACGTAAAAAAACGGACGAAAACGTAAAAAAACGGATGAAAACGTAAAAAAATGGACGAAAACGTAAAAAAAATGAAGAAAATGTATAAAATGGACAAAAACGTAAAAATACGGACGAAACGTATAAAAACGTAAAATAACGGACGAAAACATATAAAACAGACGAAAACGTATAAAAACGGACGAAAACGTTAAAAAACGGACTAAAACATCCACTTGACAGTCAAACTAACATAAATAGTGGTTAAGGGACCAAACCCGTAACGGGTCAAAACAATAGGAAGAAGATTTGCAAAAAAAAATAAAAAAAAATTACACGTTTGGTCCCTGTGGTTTGCTCATATTTCAAGTTTAGTCCCTAAGTCGTTTTAATTACACCAGAGATACCTATTTTTGAAACCTTGCACTCATTTAGTCCCTATTTTGGATGGGCATTAGTGCAGTCCGTTAAGTGTTTTGCGCTGTTAGTCCTTCGTTAATATATTTTGCACCGTTAGTCCTTGTTTTTTAAAATATAGTTTTCCCAAGTTAGTCCCTCCGTTGATAATAGTTATCGCCCATTTTTTACGTTTTTGTCCGTTTTCGTTTGTTTTTATCCGTTTTCCCCGTTTTTTTTTTTTTTTTCGTTTTTCGTCCGTTTTTTACGTTTTTATCCCTTTTCGTCTGTTTTTATATGTTTTCGTCCGTTTTTTACGCTTTTGTCCGTTTTATCCGTTTTGTCTGTTTTTTATCCATTTTCGACCGTTTTGTTACATTTTTATCTGTTTTCGTCCGTTTTTTTACGTTTTCGCCCGTTTTTTTACGTTTTTGTCTGTTTTTATCCGTTTTCGTTCGTTGTTTATTCGTTTTCGCCAGTTTTTTTTACGTTTTTGTCCATTTTTTTGTTTCCGTTTTCGCCCGTTGTTTTACGTTTTTGTCTGTTTTTATCCGTTTTGGTTCGTTTTTTATCCGTTTTCGCCCGTTTTTTTACGTTTTTATCTGTTTTCGTCCAATTTTTACGTTTTTGTCTGTTTTTATCCGTATTCGTTCGTTTTTTTTACGTTTTCGCGCTTTTTTTTTTTTTACGTTTTTGTCTGTTTTTATCCGTTTTCGTTCGTTGTTTATTCGTTTTCACCCGTTTTTTTTTACATTATTATCTGTTTTCACCAGTTTTTGTCCCTTTTTTTCCTTTTTCGCTCGTTGTTTTACGTTTTTATCCTGATTTTTTTACGTTTTTTATACGTAAAAAGGGGCGAAAACGTATGAAAAACATAAAAAATGGACGTATAACGTAAAAAGGGGCGAAAGCGTATAAAAAACGAACGAAAAAGGATAAAACAATAAAAAAACGGATGAAAACGGAAAAACATGAAAGAAAACGGACAAAAACGTAAAAAAACAGGCGAAAACTGATAAACAACGAACGAAAACGGATAAAAACGTAAAACAACAGGCGAAAACGGAAAAAAAAAAACGGAAAAAAACGGACAAAAGCGTAAAAAAACAAATGTTAGAATATTAAATGATAATATTAAATGTTAGAATACCTTAGCCAGTGCAGGTATGATTCCCTTTTCCGTTTTACAACAGACAAAAACGGATAAAAACGGACAAAATCGTAAAAAAAACGGACGAAAACGGATAAAAAGAGACGAAAAGGGATAAAAACTTAAAAAACGGACGAAAAACGAAAAAAAAGGGGGAAAACGGATAAAAACGGACAAAATCGGGTGATAACTATTATTAACGGAGGGACTAACTGGGGAAAACTATAGTTTAAAAAATAAGGACTAACGGTGCAAAATTTATTAACGAAGGACTAACAGCGCAAAACACTTAACGGACTGCACTAACGCCCATCCAAAATAGGGACTAAATGAGTGCAAGGTTTCAAAAATAGGTATCTCTGGTGTAATTAAAACGACTTAGGGACTAAACTTGAAATATGAGCAAACCACAGGGACCAAACGTGTAATTTTTTCAAAAATAAATGTGTATGGACTAAATTTGTAAAACCCCTTCCAACCCAGGGACTATTTATGTAAGAAAACTAAAAAGTAAATTGAAAAAGAAAAAGACAATATCAAATGTCTAAAATACCCTTAGTTTGTGTGGACCCAGGGACCAAACATGCAACGAAAACTTGAAAATGAGGACCTCTGGTGCACTTTCAAAGTTTTAGGGACCAAATCTGCAACTTGACCATACCACAGGGACCAAAAATGCAATTAACTCACATATCTATTTATCACACAATATCACTTACCATGCTAGTGTTTCAAAACATCTGTACAACTGCATTGTAAGCGAACTAATGTTGCATCAATCAGCATCACATATTACTCTGCATTTGGTAACAAACTCTTTCATAGCTTCAGTTACATGTTCAGACTTGAAAGTAATTGCTTTTACTATTGAATACTTGAATCATTCAGCATTAGTGCATAACTAAGGGAATTGTCTTCTCTTTTTTTATTTGATTAGTTTAAGGTACAACAATCTACGTACATACGTGCATACAAATTAAATCTAGTTTAAGTGATTAGTGAGCTTCCTCGCAAGCGATGGTGTCTTTTTCATTGTTTAAAAACATTTTTCTTGCAGGCCAGTAAAGATGTATCTTTGTATCTTGTTTAGAAATTTATATGAAGACTTTGACCCAAAGGTATTGAAAATTTAGAATCAATAATTTGGGTTTGTAAATGATGTTATATATCCTGTTTGTTCAGGTGCCATTCATTATCACAATATTGCCTGAATTATGGAAAAGTTATTCTTTTGTTCATCGTATACTAGACATCGAATTGCTTCCAGCTTTCTTTTTTTCTGTTCTTCCATGGTTTTATTGCCACTATACGAATCACTATATTTTGAAATCACTTCCTTTGATGTTGATGCAACAAATATACAATGTTTAGGTGACGCGGTAGCATCTAATGGAACCATTGAGCTTAACATAGTTAATTACCTTAATCGTGTTGGCCATGCCCAATACACGGATGCAGTCCCGATATGGGATAGCGATTCTGGGAAACTATCCGATTTCACCACTCATTTTACTTTTACCATCGATACACAAAATCAATCCTCATATGGTCATGGACTCGCTTTCTTTCTTGCCCCAGTTGGTTTTGATATTCCTCCAAACTCAGCAGGTGGCTTTTTAGGGGTGTTGAACCTAACTAACCGTGATTCACCTCAAAACCAAATGATTTTCATTGAATTTGACTCTTTTTCCAACTTAGAATGGGATCCTCCCTTTCAACATGTAGGTATTAACAATAACTCGATCGCTTCTGCTAACTACACTCAATGGAATGCTGGCATGCATAGCGGAGATCCTATTGATGTTTGGGTCTTGTATAATGCTACCACGTATATTTTGAACGTGTCTTGGGGCTATCCGCTTGCTGATCATACTTCACGAGAAAATACCAGTATTTCCTATCGAGTTGACCTCAGGGAAGTTCTTCCGGAATGGGTAACCATTGGATTTTCGGCTACCACTGGTATAAATATTGAGAGGCATGTCCTTCAATACTGGGAGTTCAACTCAAGTTTGATTTTTGTAAAGACGGATGACAATAAGCCAAAGAAAATGAAACTTATTGTAGGTTTAACAGGATTACTTGGTGATGTAGTTGTAGTAGGCATAGCTGCAGCATTTACTATGTTTATTAGAAGACAACCAGATACAAATACAATATTGGAACTAGTCTTGTGGACATCGATAAATGAGGATCTTGAAAGAGGAGCCGCCAAAAGATTTTCTTACCATGATCTCGCTTTAGCTACTAACAACTTCTCTAATGACCAAAAGTTGGGTGAGGGAGGCTTCGGTTGTGTCTACAAGGGCTATTTATCCCATGAAGGGATAACGGTTGCTGTCAAGAAAATTTCAGAGGGTTCTAAACAAGGAATAAAAAAGTACATAACTGAAGCGAAGATCAATAGCAGCTTAAGGCACCGAAACTTGGTGCAACTCATAGGTTGGTGCCATGATAAAACTCAATTCTTGATTGTTTACGAGTTTATGCCAAACGGCAGCCTTGATTCTCACCTCTTTGGCAAAAAAATATTTCTTGTTTGGGATGTGAGGTATAAGATTGCTATCGGTTTAGCTTCTGCATTGCTTTATCTCCATGAAGAGTGGAAACAATGCGTTGTGCATCGAGATATTAAACCGAGCAACATAATGCTTGATTCAGAATTCAATGTGAAGCTTGGAGATTTTGGATTGGCGCGACTAATGGAACATGAACTGGGCCAACAAACAACTGGTTTAGCCGGAACTCTAGGATACATGGCTCCTGAGTACATAGCAACAGGGAAGGCGAGCAAAGAATCAGACGTGTATAGCTTTGGAGTGGTAGCACTAGAGATCGCTTGTGGGCGAAAGGCAAGAGAGAGAGTTGACCCAAATAGTCATCTAGGATTGGTACAGTGGGTTTGGGATTTACTTGGAAAAGGTAAGTTGCTTTCGGGTGTTGACAAAATGCTGAAAAAGGAATTTGATGTGAAACAACTCGAACGTTTGATGATGGTAGGGTTATGGTGTGCTCATCCTGATCGTAGTTTGAGGCCATTGATAAGGCAAGCAATTAAGGTGCTTATGTTCGAGGATGCAATCCCAAATCTTCCAATGAAAATGCCGGTGCCCATGTACTGTGTAGCACCAGATTTCCCACAAGTAAGCTCTGTTGGCACTACGATGACCTACACTAGCATTGATCTGGTCCGTTGAATAGTGATAAACAAAAGGGAACCCAAACCATATGTATAGTGTGATCCTGATGTTACTCAAGGACCGCTACGTTAGAAGCTGTTTGTAATTCTGCAAGTGTAAAATTTATGTGTTATGGTGCTAGTTAATGTGTTACCATAGGGCTTGTGGTCTAATGGTAACCCATGTTGTGTGAGAAGCTTCCCAACCATGTTGTGGGTTCAAGTCCTGTTTAGGACATGTGAGATATGATAGATTTATGGTGTATATGTTGTGAGATAGTTGCCGTTAAAAAAATGTTATTGACCCATGTAATACACGGGTTGTCTCAGATTGTGTATTTGTCTCAGATTGTGTATTTGCCGTTAAAAAATGTTATTCAAACCGAAAAAATGTTAGAGAAATTCAATAACAGGTGTTAAATAGAGTTTGCATTTGGCCCTTAACCAGATCATAGATTTTAAAAGTTACTGTAATAAACTTGTAAACAGTTGGTTCTTAGTAAGTAAACAATTGGTTCTTGGTAACTTTTTTACTTGCTAACAAACACTAATAAGGTTGCTTTGACTAACTAACCTTAAGCATACACGTAGTACTAGAGATGCCGTCTGTATGTTGAGCTAATGAATCATCTTAACAGCAAAAGGATCATGCGCCAAAATTACAGTAGTAGACGATTGGGGGATAGCCACCTTCACAAACCGGCTATGCAACCATCAAAGTTAAACTTACTGTGCAGTTTGTGATCCATTTAATTAAACTGGTCACAATTTGTGATCCACTTAATCAAACTGATCAAATAAATTATACTAAACATCTGTTGAAGAGACACTTGAGACTCAAAAGCCAAGGGAAATGATAATATTACAATCCTAGAAAACATATTTATGTTGATACTTCCATTGGATGATCAAACAAATTATGAATGTTAGTACAAAAAGTGTGACGAGTTAGAATATGTGTATAGGATGTGTGTTGGGTTGGACCAACAAGCCCAAAAGGCGGGGGCGGAGCCAGAACGTTATTGTCGAGGGGGCAAAATATGATAATTTTTAGAAATTACACTAAAAATCGGTCATTCAGGGGGCGTGGGCAAATTACAAAAATAGCCGAAAATTTACACTACAATTTTTTTCGCCGGGGGTCACATGACCCCCCGGACCCTCCTTTATCTCCGCCAGTGCCAATAGGCCTCACGTGCTATACAAAGTTCAAACCTTTTTATTGACCTCCCATAGTAGATGCTCTAATTATCACAATCTTTTTAAGTAAATCCGTTCAAATAAAACGTATGTTTATTATTTGGTTGGTATCAGAACATATATTCATTTTCAAATATCACCGTGTCAAAAAGCTTTTGAAATAGAAATAAGTCATTTTATCAACACATAATATGATAATTATGTTTTCTAAAACTTTGTACATTTAAAAGTTTAATTCAAAAGACAAGATATTATTAAATTTTGAAATTATATACTATAATAATACTCCCTCCGTCTAAAAATAATTTTTCACAAAATAAAAACACATAATTTAAAAAATTATAGTCATTAATTTTTTATCTTAATTTGCAGAGTTGGACCAATTAATTAATAGAATCTTTAACATTTATAATAGTAAATCTAATTAAAAGTAATACAGTAAACTTTACTTAATTAACTTCTATTTATTTTTGGTAAAAAATAAATAAACAAAAAAAATAGAAATAAAAAAAAATAAAAAAAAATAATCAAATACAATGCGAAAAAAATAACAATTATTTTTGGACGGAGTATCATTTGCTCCCTTAGTCCTAAATTAGTAGTCTACGTTTTCGTTTTGTGAAATTCCCAATTTAATTGTCCACTCTCAAATGCAGAAAATAAGTTTGATCGAGTTTACTAAATTACTCTTGTTTAAAATTATTATCACAAACTTTAAAAGGAATTCTATATTCTATATATATTATATATATATATACTAAAACTCATTGGGGGATGAACAGTACCCCGTGCATGACAGTACCCCGTGCATGAACAGTGCGCACAAAAACAAACAAAAAAAACTTTAGCAAATTCATTCCCGTGAATAAAAGGATCGAGGGCAACGCACTCCCGTCGCAACGCGCGGGTTAACCCGCTAGTATATACTAAAGATGGGGAGTATATTTTACCCAAAGTGCTATGCATTAATTGCTAACTATATCCAAATGGCAAAAATAGTCCCTAAGGTTTAGTTACCGTTGCAAGCTAAGTCCTTTGTAAGTTTCTAGCATTAATTACTATCTATAGCAACTTGACAGAAATAGTCCTTAAGGTTTAAGTGTCCCTTGCAAACTAAGTCTTTTGTAGCATAATTGCTATCTATATCCAAATGGCAAAAATATTCCTTATGGTTTAGTTATCGTTGCAAGCTAAGTCCTTTGTAAGTTTCTAGCATTAATTACTATCTATAGCAACTTGACAAAAATAGTCCTTAAAGTTTAAGTGTCCCTTGCAAACTAAGTCCTTTGTAGCATTAATTAGTATGTATAGCCATTTAACGAAAATAGTCCCTAAGATTTAATTGTCTTTGCAAACTAGGTCCTTCAAGGACTAACGATTACATAAAAATATAACGGGGTCACAACACTTCCGCAGCAACGTGCGGGATCACCCGCTCGTATATATACTAAACAAGGGGAGGAAAGTTGCTGCTACAGTAACTTCCTCCCCATTAATTGCTAAGTTTACCAAAATGGCAAAAATGGTCCCTCACCATTAATTGTTATGTTTACCAAAATGGCAAAAATAGTCCCTCAAGTTTAGTTATCATGCAAACTAAGTCCTTTGTAAAATTCACGTCTACAAAAGTAATCCCGCTGCATCGCGCGGGTTTCCCCACTCGTTGTATCTATATACTAAAAAGCGTACACTTTTGTGTGCAAAGCAAGCATTAATTGTAAACTTTCCCAACTTGGCAAAAATAGTCCCTGAGGTTCAAGTGGGACTGCAAAATAAGTCCTGCATCATTAATTGCAATCTATAGAAATCTGGCAAAAATAGTCCCTAAGGTTTAAGCGGCGTTGCAAGGTAAGTCCTGTAGAATTAATTGCTAACTATAGCAACCTGGCAAAATTAGTCCCTAAGGTTTAAGTGTCGTTACAAAGTAAGTTCTTTTAAGCCAATCCCGCTGCATCGCGCGGGTTTCCACACCCGTATATATACTAAAAGGCGTACATGTTTGTATGCAAAGCAAGCATTAATTGCTAAGTTTCACAACTTGGCAAAAATAATCCCTGAGGTTTAAGTGTCGTTGCAAAGTAAGTCCTGTAGCATTAACTGCTATCTATAGCAATTTGGCAAAAATAGTCCCTAAAGTTTAAGTGACGTTGCAAAGTAAGTCCTGTAGAATTAATTGCTATCTATAGCAACTTGGCAAAATTAATCCCTAAGGTTTAAATATCGTTACAAAGTAAGTCCTTTGAAGTCAATCCCGCTGCAACGCGCGGGTTTCCACACTCGTTGTAACTTATTATTCTGCAAAAGTAGAAGAAAAAAATAGTAATAATTATTTCTTTCTTTAAAATTTGTGTTTTTGTTGAAAGACTTATTTTAGGACGAATAAGGTATAAAATAATGAAAGATGATAACATAAAGCAAAATCTAAAAGAAAGAAAAAGAGAGACTACTTTTCTTATCTCTTAAACTCAATCCACTCTTTGGATGACTGTAACCATGGCCAACCGTGTTGGTTTCCGACCACCTCCGGCCACACTCCTCCGCCCTCATTTACTCTCTTCCACTGCCGTACACACTCTCCCGACACGTGTCATTCCCACCAACCCCTGCTTCTCCATTTCCTGCAACCTGCAATCTGTAAGCTCTGAAATTTGATTGATGGAATTTTTTTATAGGTTATTGTTGTTGCATACTGTAATGAGAATGTGGTCAGTTTCAAAATTATTCGTCAGGTTGTTAAAAGTTTAAGTAAGATACCCAGTAGTCTCTGCTTTCGGCTTTAAGGGGCGTTATAGATAGGTACTCAAATTTTTTCCCCTCAATTTAAGGTATCGAAGTTATTTTTTGTGCGATGCAAGGTTTTTTCGACTTTTCAAAAAGATTACTCGTCATAATTTTAGCTGAAATGACTTTTAAACGCTCAATTATAACAATGCATCATATTAATTAACTAGAAAAAATGAGCGATAACATCTTTCGAAAAGTTGAAAAAACCTTACATTGCACAAAAAATAACTTGGATACCTTAAATTGAGAAAATTAAAGTTGAGTACCTAAAATATAAATTGACCTTAAGTGTGATACCTTTTTATGCGGTTTGCCTTAAAATGTTTGCATTGTGAGGGTGTGTTTCGGATTGATTATTTGTTGGTGAATTAAGTTGTTTTAAGTCAACAGATTTTTATTTTTATTTTCAATCCAAACTCCCTTGGTTTTTAGAAATGTAAGCGAATAAGAAGTTTAAATATGCAATTCCAAAAATCCGCTTAGTTAGAAAAAAAAAAACTTAATGTTAAAAAGCAATAAGCAATCCTAAACGCCCCCTTCTTGTGCTAATATGCCTTGGTAGAAGAAAATGATCTTTTTGCATTTTAATATTTTTATTCAACTGTATAAAACCTCAAATTTTTTGTCTGAGATATAATCTATGATAGTATATAACTATATACTATATAACCTTCAATATCCATTCTTCTAATATATAATCAGACGAAAGCTTATGCAGTTCCAAGGAGGAGTTTAATGACCTTAATTCTTACTAGTAGCATATTCTCACAAACGAACACGAAAACCGCATTTGCTCAAAAATCAGTAGAGTTCAGGGAATATATAGATACATTTGACGGGTATTCGTTCAACTATCCTGTAAACTGGATTCAAGTTAAGGGTGCCAATGCTGACATATTCTTTAGAGACCCTTTTATTCTTGATGAGAATGTTTCGGTTGAGGTATCTTCACCTTCATCGTCGAAATATTTGAGTGTGGAAGATTTGGGTCCACCGGAAGAAGCTGCAAAGTCGGTTCTTAGGCAGTATTTGACAGAGTTTATGTCTACTAGACTTGGTGTCAAGCGTGAAGCGAGTATACTTTCTACTTCGTCTAGGGTAGCTGATGATGGGAAGATGTACTACGAAATTGAGGTAATATTTTCTTAAAAATAAGTCGTGTCAATGTACTTTGGTGCAAATTTGAATCAAGTCTATAACGAGTCTAGAATAAGTCCCTTTGACTTTAAAGTCAAAGTTAACGTTGCTAGAGATATCACACACATGTTTATCTCCATTTCTGGAAGAATGAATATTACAAGGTAACAGTGTTCATAAAATGTAGAGTGACCTTGAGTACTATAGCAGACGAGGCAACTTTAACCTCTTTATGTGAAAATTGGTAACTAAGCAATTGAGAACATGTGATCAGTCAAAATCCAAGTGAATGGAACAAGTCAAACCGATTCAATTTTAGAGTTATTGATTTCTTTTACTGTTGATTTGCAGGTCAATATAAAGTCATATGCAAGCAACAATGAGTTGGCTGTTATGCCACAAGATAGAGTAGTGCGTAAGGAATGGGACAGGCGATACCTTTCAGTTCTTGGAGTTGAGAACAACCAGTTATACGAGTTGAGACTACAAGTGCCTGAAAATGTATTCTTGGAAGAGGAAAATGATCTTCGTAAAGTCATGAATTCCTTTAGAGTTAACAAGTTATCTGCTTGATGACATTTTTGGTATTTTGTAATGTATACTTTGTTTTGCGACATGGTATTTTTCAACAATAGATATTGTATGTTGAGTATCAATTTCCTTTTGCGCCAGTAGGTCTCAAACTCAAAGCACCCTTTATTTGCCTTTTGTAACTGATTATCCAACTATTCAAGTCACAATTATCAGTTTGTAATGTTCTGATAAAAAGATAGTAAGATACCATCTACCGATATCTGACTACCTAAGATAAATAAAAAGATTATCTGTTTGTCATCCTCTTCAATCTAACTTGAGCTTTTTGGTATAACATAATGCTTTTTACCCATATAGTATAAACTAATATCTGATTCTTACCATTATTCATGACATAGAATCATCTTCAAACACATGCTCATACAGCCTCTCAGTTGGTTAAATATTCGGGTATTTGTATCATATAGCTTGGTCTATCAGAATGAAATAGCAAGTTTTAATCTGGCAATGATTAAAACAAATTAACAAACTCTTCATTCAAAAAAGTACAAGAACAAGTTTAAGTTTTGACTAATTTTATCTAACATTGCCACCCCGTTCATGTCGGTTTCATATATGGTATATCAAGTACATTAACAAAAACAAGTTTATCCAGTATCAAAATCACACAACACTAAATGCAGACTGTATCGTAGACTGAAACCGGTTCGCGATGGTCTGGGAGGCAAATTGTTGAATCTGCTTCTTTGCATCTGTATCAACAAAAAATACAAAATAACAAAACATCATAGCACACAGACCTTAAAAAATAGTTAGATTGTCATAAAATGTCAAGACAATAAGGTAGACAAAATATAGCATCTGTTCTTCCTTAGCTGTGATTAAAAGCACATTTTGCCCAAACTAATCCAGTGAGTCCATGTAAGGAGATGATAACACCTAGGGGAGGCAATTTCAACCCATTTACGTATGAGAACGATTCCAGATATACTTAATCTCCAATGAGTCAAATCTTAAATAAGTTAGCACTTAACAGCTTACAAGGAAATGAGTGAAATGGTTTAAAAGTTGCACAATTAGTGAAATTTAATATTGATACTTTGAAAAATTACATTACACACTATATATTTACAAAAGGATGTACAGATTTGGACAGACAATGTTTCAAGTCATTTCCATACGACCCGACCGGGACCTGTTTCAACCCACAACAAGGTCGGAAGGATATAACTTGTGGGAAGTTTACTGAAACAAGGTCTACTCAACTAGCAAGCCAAACTTAACAAAAGCAACAAAAACTACCATTTCCTTTCCCATATTTTGATTCTAAAGGTTCAATCCTAGTACTGGTCAAATAACTGAAACAACCACTTCCACAAAATGTTTTAAAAGTCTCATATACAATATAAGAAAACATTACATTATCACCTCATGTGATGCGACTTATTTGAAGTTCAGAAAAAAAATGGTTATATATTTCAACTAGCCTATTTAAAATCATGTACATTATAAAGTGCATACCCGATTGAGTGACCTACTAAAATGTTTATGTTTACCTATCAGAACACCTACTTAAAAGGCTGCTTAGACGTCAAATATCATGCAATAAAGTCATGCAAACATATAATATAATCTATACATGTCCATTGGCATAAACGCTATAAAATGAGGAAACCTATTTATGTTTGACTGGTGACAATATTAATACATTTCTGCAGTGCCCTCCCATAAAGTTCTAACAGAGGCAACACAAAAAAATTCCACACTGCACAAATTCTGAAAACCAAACTCTATAGAGAAGACTTAAGTACCTTTGCGGCATTTTGTAAAGCCCACAATATTTGCAATGCTGAGGGTCAAACAAACTCCAACAACAAGAAGATAATCAGCTTGGAACCTTATCAGAGAGAATATTCCAAAGAAGATCCATACAACCGCCTACAAGAAGAAGAAAAAAATGATTTATATGCATCATCAGATATTTTCTTTTCTTTTTGTGGTCAGAGGACAAAAAGAATCATCAAGCTAAACGCTAAAATCATTACAGCTTATGATCCAAAAACTAAGACAGCAAGCACGTCTAACATGAATGAAATATCCAACCTCAAATGCTAGTGTCAAGAGTTCATCTAGATGGGATTCTCGCTAACTATTTTGGCTTACTATCATAAGGTTTTACTTTGACCTAACTATTTTTTGCAAGCACATTCGTCTGGAGAATAATAACACTTACAGTCAAGTAAAGAGTCCACCAGAACAGCCATGAGTCCTTCTTGTTCATCCGAGCCAATGACTGTAAGAGAAGAATATAACATATATGAGACACATAACACTGGTACTACAAAGCCACTTAATCTAGTTGATTATTAATTTGAATAAAAAATAAAAAAATTACCGACCTCTTGGTCAAGACATTCAAATTTCCAGACGCTCTCACCATTGTCATCGATTTCATTCCACCATCTCAAACCCACTAAGATTCGGCCACTAACATTTTTCACAACCCAAAAATCAAGAGCAGCCAGAAGCACCGTCACCACAAAAATTATAACAAAACTATCAAAAAACAGGGCTGATAGGATGTAAAACGCCAATGCTCCAGCCTGATCAAACAAAGAAAACAGTTATGAAATGTAATGTACTTACGAGGATAAATGATGAATCATTAGGAATAAAACTACTAGATCAGACCTTAAAGAGCACATGAAAAAAGCAGATCCTTGGGTTCGCGTAGTTCTCTCCTTGAGGCTGAGCGCGAAGAAAACATAAGAGTTAGGAAAACACAGATGATACATAATGCAACCATACACTATTAGGTTTCAATGCAATGCGTTCCAAATTTCTACAACTTGTATATATATGCGCCCACTTGCTTTCAGTTCACTCTTAATACTTTCTGCTACGATAAGATGGACAAGTAGCGTCAGATGGTAAAACCCACTAACAAGCACAAAGTAGCAGGGTAATCAAAAGAATGCACAGCATTACAATGTGACTATACACATTGAGAATTTTTTGATTTCACCATTCTACTCCGTAACAAGTAATGTAGCACAGCTGTTACAAAACTCATCCATAACTAAGTTGCATTTACGGATTGTGACGAGATCACTAATCAGCATATAATTATCCACAACAACCAAAGAGCTTTGGCTCAGTTGGTACCCACCTCCGAAAAACCCATGGGCCCACCGGAGAGATTTTGTGGATAAAAGGTCAAGGGTTTGAGTCTCGGCTCTTGCTCACTCCAGTTGGTGCCCTACTCTACTAGGCCAGGAGAGTTGCCGGAGCTAGGGCTGCTCAAACGGACCGGACGGACCGGACCGACCGACAAAACCGACCGGACCGGACCGAAACCGACCGGACCGATGGACCGGCGGTCCGGTCTCGGTCTAGGATTTTTGCCGGATTCGGTCTCGGTCCGGTCCGGTCCGGTCCGGACCCAAAACCGACGAAAACCCGAAATTTAGCCTTGTAGACCGGACCGACCGACAAAACCGACCGGACCGGACCGGACCGACCTCATTCGGTCTCGGTCTCGGTCCGGAGTTTTTGCCGGATTCGGTCTCGGTCCGGTCCGGTTTTCGTCGGTCCGGTCCGGTTTTAGACCGATGAGCACCCCTAGCCGGAGCTATTCCTTGTGGGGCGAACAATGGCTGGTGCCAAAAGGCACCCGGGGTCAGGGTGTTCCCGCCAATTCACACTTTTTTGTGGATAATTATCCACAACAAGAATGTAAGACTAAATATGTTACTAAGCATCCTAGCTCCTTATCAGTCACGTCTCACACATAAACCAATACCCCTAACTCAACATTCCACAACCCGCCGAATACATAACAAAAACTTTACGCACCCCTCATTCAACTCAACAGAATCTAACCATATCTATTCCAACCAGAATTCAACCTCAAACGATAACGAAACAAATCGACTCGCATCAAATATTCAACATCTCCTTAAGATCTACGGATACACACATTCATAATCACAACAACGTCACAAAACAAGCAAAGCCACTTAAGAATTACAAAAATCATAACTTATGTACGGATAAACATAATGTAACACATTTGCCCTAATTTTGACCTAATCATAATAATCAATCTAACAGATACAAAAATTACATGAATCATAAAACTAATGGAGGTTGAGGATATATATATATATACCGGATTTAGATCCATTACGATGGATCAGGATTTAACGATTAATTGACTTGAATCACGTTCTATTAATTTCCCCCAATTTTTTTTATAAACGTGTAATGGAAATAAATGGTTTGTGATGATATTTTGGATCTTGTTGGGGTTTTCTTCGTTGTTTATGGATTTTTTTTTATAAGAGGGGCTAATGTTTTGATTATTTACATATTGGGTCCTTGACTTACGATGCCTAGTCTGCGTTGTTAGAATCCATTAGAGAAAGTAGGGGTGAGCAAAACCGACCGACTCCTGAATCCCGTCCCGATCCCGACTCCCGAATCGTGTCCCGAAACCGAACCGATCTCAAACGGGTCAGGACTCGGTTTGTGTTTTCCGTTTAGTCGGGATTCGGGCTTGTCGGGATCGGGTAGGGACGGGCCGAAAACCAAAAAACAACAAACAGTTACCGATCAAACCGACTGATCCCGTCCCGTCCCTCCCGAAATCGAACCGAGCTTAATCGGGTCGGGACTCGATTTGTGTTTGCCGGCTTGTCGGGATTCGGGTCGGGCGGGGTCGGGAGCGGCCCGATGCTCAGCCCTAGGAGAAAGACTTCATAAAAAAATACTGAAAAATCTTTCCGAGGTGTTATAAAGAGGGAAGGCGCGCTACAACTAACATAACAGCCTCTCCCTTGCCCCCCTAAGAAAGAAATAGGAAGAAGTATTATCGCCTGCAATTCGTCCCAGTATAGAATGAGTAAAGAATCAAGCTACAAGTCTCGATTTATACAGTGGATGTTTGTTTAAGCTTGTATAGCTAGCTTATAGATTATTTGGTTTTCGGTTTATATTTCATAAGTTAACTTTTTGTGACTTACTTTGAAACTTTCTTGCTTATATAAGCTTATCATGTCATAATAAGCTTATATAAATTGAAAATATTCAAAATAAACCGCATAATGTGAGCTTATGAAACATAAGCCGAAAATCACATAAGCCATAGCCCGCTGTATAAGCTTAAACAAACATCCCCTTATTTTACAAGTCTTTTTTACATAAAATAGTTGTCAGTTTTTAGAGGTGTGGCAAAACCGCAAAACTAGTAATAGTTGCAGATGCTAGCAGTTTGTATTGTAAAAGTATTTGATTAAGTGTAAAGTTTGGATGCCTTTCTCATTCGCGTTAATATATAATCGTTAAACAAAATCTAGAAGCTAAAAATTTCTTGTCAAACAAACGTTATAAACACCAAGTGTATAAGGTTATGTTTCACAAAACAAAATATAAATTGATAATTGTAAGTTGATAGCTTTAAACTGTTATTTTAAGTTGATTATTCATATTACGTTATAGTTGTAAGTTTTAATTTAATGTTTTATAAAAGGGTGTAGTCGTAGAGGTAACTATATAGAAGAAAAAATGGAGGATGCATACAGGATAACATATTTGGAACGTTGCATGTTGTCATTACACTAAGGAGCAATTTTATATATCTCCTCTTTTTAGTTGAAAATTTCATATATACCAAAACATACATTAAAAATATTGTAAATTATACATTCAATACTTGCACTTTGAGTATAAATAAAATTAATCATAAAAGTAGGGTGATATACGAAATTAATCCTTACACTAAAAGTGTGTTCACCTTTCATCGATTAATGAATTAGCAAAGCAAAAATTAAGTTTACTTCTCATCTACTAAATGATTAACAAAGCAAGTACTATAGCCATTTTTTGTATGTACTTGGCGCATTGAGGAGATTTTTGGACTTTTTGCAAAAATTAACATTAGAGATAAAATTTCATCAGAGAGTCTCGTGTCGTGACACCACGAAACCCTTAGGGTGTGTTTGGTAGAGAGAAATTGTATAAGAGAAATGTAAATAAATCGAATTCCATTGTTTGGTTGCTTAGAGAAATTAACGCTCTGTTCTGGAGTTTTTTTTTAAGTAATGGAAAGGGAGGGGAAGGGAAATCAAAAAAATGAGCGTTCTTGAGTTTTTTTAAGATGGAAAGGTAGGGGACGGGAAGGTGGGAGGGAGGGAAGGGATGGGCTTTTGAGTGATATTTGGTTCCTTCCAATTTTGGGCGGATTGGGAAGGGAAGCGGGTTTTCAAGATTACATGCCTTAGTTAAATTACCATATTATCCTCAAGAAACTGATTTTGCTTATCCAAACATGAGAAATAAACTGGTTACTGTGAATTGTTCAACCCATAAAATCAATTGACCCGCTAACATCTTGCAGTAAATAAATAATTGGTAATTTAACAGAAACAAACTGTAATTGGTCATCCTTTTTGTGTGTGTTCCGAGATTAGAATCCTAAAGATATTTTTGATCGCATTTAACTCATTGTATCTCAATTCATAAGAATCTTTCTAGAATTAGGTAATGAGATGAATTCCAAATGCTGTGAATAGCAATTTAGCATACGAATTGCGACTTGTTAATTATATTTTCGATAGCAAAACAAAAGATTGTATACTCTTCCATATTGAACAAAAATGACTATTCCTATTGGGATACTCTTCCATATTGCAGTTTGAATAGATAGTTCTTAATCACGAATTATGACTTTTTTGCATTCGTGTATTCATTTTACAGTGAGAAACAAATGAAGTATAACTACTTTGCATTATTCGGGTATCAAGTGTTGGGTTTTACTAACCATAACAATTATAGAAAATACATAAACATCATCAAAGCATGCAGCGGAAGTAATAGGAATAATACTTGTAAATTAATTAACCGAATTAAAAGTATATGCGTACCTTTTGCGAATCAATGCAATTAGGGTTTATGAAAGCCCCAAATTAAGATCAAGTACCAAGAAACCTTAAACCCTAATAAATTAGGGTTTAATACATTCGACTACACTAAAAGTTGAACACCCAAGTTACCAACACAAGTGCATTGGCCCTTCGTTCTTGTACACACGTATTAGTAGCAAATCAATGAGAAAAGCTAGGTTCTTGATCACAATAGATTAACCAAACACCTTTGTTATGCTCAAAGTCACTCGCAAATCCCTTACATGGGGTTTTACTCGTCGACCTAAGAACAAGAGGGAATAAAGAAGAAGTTTGGCCTTTTATTGAAATTTGGTGTCCAAAGGATGAATACATAGGGATGTATTTATAGCCTTATGGTAGATGTCAAGATTACTATGATTTTCGATGTGGGATTCAATAGTTTCGCCCAAAAACAAGCTCAAAAGAGGGTTCCTAAAATCTTCTCTTGGCTTGTTAACTTTTCTTCATATCCCGTTGACGTTGACATTTAACGACCGATAATCAAAACTCGTTAAATATTAACTATCGTTAAGTATTTATTTGTAATCAATAATTAAATATTACATTTAATATATTAATTATTATTTACATTGATTCTCATACGTAATGTGTGCAATCCCGAAGTCTCGAGTTCGAATCCGGTCATACGTATATTAATAATTATCCATAAACCTTTCAGCTCCCACTTGGATATTACTTAATATAGTAATGACATTGGTTTAGTCTAGCTTAACACGCCAATGCCCCCAGATCGAATCGAGTGTGGTTTCCCTGGAAAAACCATTTTAATGATTCATCATTAATACTTATCCTTTTACTTCTAATACTTCATTAACTGTGAATATGGATCGAGTCATTTCACAAGTTAATATTTTGTTTCTCGTTATATCTGATTGAACAAGATTACCAAATCATCTGAACGTATTCCAGATAGATCTTGGGTAAGGCCTTACAAACATCTTGCCAATCTTACGAGGGGCCCAAACAGTATTATGCTTTGAAACAAATTCAAATGAGCAAATTTTCTTGACTACAAGCAAAACTCATGAACTTTGTAACACTTCTGAAAATAGCCCTTATAACCACCTTTTACGGATAGCGTTAGACTATTTCACACAAGTGTACTACATTCATAACAGTTATCTGGTATCTCAAGTATGAGGATAAATATACATGATTTACTTAATGACAAGGATCCATAAAGTACAATCATGTTAAGTTGGGATCTGTCCTATATTCAATTCATTGAATATCGTGTGAATTTGGCGTGTCCCACGCATCAATATACTTAAAGTATATTCTACCAAAACTCATATTTGTCTTAATTCAATGACATTCCCACATCATTGATCGACAACGGACTTTTAGCATAACATAAGTTATTCATGGATTAAACATGCAAATATAGGATATAATATTAAGAAAACGAAAAATAAACATAACCAATATTTTAATTCATTTAAATAATATTTGTTCATAACATCCCTTATCCAAATACTAAATAGATCAATGCATGATAATACTGGTTAATGAATTATGTCTCAAGTAATGATAATCATACTTGTTGACAAGGCATAATTTCAACTAACTTTGATCTATCAGAATTTTGAGAATACTTATTTCAAGAATTCAACTAGTGAAGTTCTTGTATGTGTGCATTCAAAATATCTTGATATTGCCACATAATATTTCATAAAATGTGTGACATCCTCAACCACCAATTTATGACAATCAAACTTTCAAACATTTTAAAGTTTTAAAGTATTCTTATTCTTTATTGTATAATGCAACTATGCTCTTAGTTGAGCACAACTAGTTCACATGGCCATTTACAAGGATGAAATCCTCCCATGACTAGTATTGAGTGTCATCTCAATTAAACCAGCATCATTGTATACAAACAACAATATGCCCTTTAAAAAATTTCGTAAACTTCATATCTAGAGTGTAATGTTTGATGCCTTCCAAAACTTTTCAAGTTTGTTGGCTATGACAATTACGCAACAATTGATATATTGCTCATCCATAGAATTTTGAGAGCAATTCCAGGCTGAGGAATGTAATTCTAAATTCAAACATATTCCATTAGAATATTCATTACACTAGTTATCTAATAACTTCATTAGATATCAATGTTGTCAAATCATCTTGCCTTCAAGCATGATACAACAATAACATGATGTACATGAAAAATTCTTGTGTCAAACTAAGATTTCATTCATGTTCTACATATCCATTTTCCAAATGATATATCATGCACATGTTTACTAACAATAAATATATACTCCAAGGTTGTATGTCTTATTTTCTAAATCTTTCAAATGAAGTTCCATTCCAAACTAATACTTAACATCTAGCTTAGATGGAATGTTACTACCCACATCATATAAGATTTTAAAGAAAATAAACATATCTTATTTTAGGAATACTTAAAAATTATATTATTTTAATTTTAAACCAAAACTTGGATTTAATAGTTAAACATAAGAATCATCTCCTAGATGCATGCATATATCCATTCATGGATTCTTGCAGTTTGTACATTTCCAAAGAATATGTGAATTCATAAAACTCCTTTGTATAACTTATCGTCCTCGCAAAAGCAATCACACAAGAAAGAGTTTTGATATTCATTGTCATTTTTCATATCAACGAAAATAAGTATGACAATTATCATCTTTATATATTTAATGTGTCTATGAAAGAATATTCAATCACAGTTAATTGCTTAAGTATGATTAACAATCTTGTCACAAGTCATGCATTAAACACATGTACAGTTTTGTCCATATGATTTCTACACAAAGATTTAAACCACTGTGATTTTCCTTCTTTTGAAGAAACTCATCTTCATTAAGATAAACCAAGTTTCCAAAGTTGATCACCTTTTTGAACAACATCTTAACATTCATGGTATGAATAATTTACCACAATTCAATATTAGGTAAATGCATCATCATGATTAACAGGTTTACCATAATCCTGCAACTCATATATCTCAGCACATCAATCAATTATCTGAGAATCCTTACGGATCTATGAATGAGAATTCCACCATCTTGAGGTCTATCATTTACATGTTTAGCCTCATGATGTTATTCACTAGTGTGTTTCAGAAGATTATGTGTTTGTAATTGTAATTTTAATCTCTTCAAGATCTAAACAAAACTCCCACTTGCTTTTGTAATTTAAAGACTATCTATAAATACTTTAGCAATTAGAACAACACTAAATTGTTTCCTTTTTGGATATTATAAAACACATTGACAGTTCGTAAATCTTGTTCGCTAATAACCTACTCCATAAGTAGTTTTAACAAATCAGAACTTCAATATAAGACTCAATGTGATTCATCACATTCCATACTAAAATGGTGTCTTATTAATCTTCTAGGTTTGAGTTTTATTAAGTATATCCAATCAATACTCAATTTTCTAACCTTGATAGCTTTTGGAAGAAGAAAAGAAGATATAATTATCTTGAATCAAACAATATAACAAATGTTTGATTCTTCTAACTGAACATTCCATATACCTACAGTATTTCATTAGAATTAATATTGTAAGACAATCTAACAATATGCAAGATAAACATATTCCTTTTGGCTTACCTATTTACCAACTAAGGACAACTTAATGGTATAACAGAATCCAAGCCAATTGCATGCTTTATAACTCAAGTACTTTTGATCAAGTCACTTCATGTCCATGTCTCAACAAGAAAACATAAACAATTATAATTCCATTATACGTTATAAGTCATTTACCAATGACTTTATATCTTAATAAGAAGACATAATAAGTTAACGTATTACTTTACATTATATGTCTTGTAATAATGAAAAGACTTCATGTTTGTGACTTTACAAAGAAACACATAAACATTTATAATTTAAAGTAATTATGAACACCACATCATGGTTGCAATTAATTTATTTTCAAGTTAATATACTACTCTATCTATTTATGTCATTAAAAATACATAAATATTTAAGATAGTATTACTTTATTTATTTATGCCATTCCATGAAGTGTCCAACTTAAGAAACTGTAAAAGCAACCACGCTCGATCTCACAACAAGTGGAGATTTACCTTGAGATTACAATCTAGCCAAGATCTCACTTAAACTAAAATGTAACTTCAAGTGTTTCTATACTTTGAATGACATAAGACATAAAAGTAGTCTATGCTATAATCTTGACACATGTTCTTTAAGCAAGACAATCTTATTAGAACGTTAATCTCTTACCTTACGATCAAGAGAATCCATTAATCATATTTGTATGTGTTGTTCCTTTGCACACAATAAATACTTCTCCCACTTGTGCATAGAACAACATCATATAGTAGATAAACACCATGACATTCGTTTGTTTATGTGAGCAATATGATAGTGTCATAGATATATAAGCATTACAAGTAGATGTAGGAGCACTTATTTATCAAGGAAACGTTCATGACTATCATTGAGAATATGAATGTCTAAATTTTTGAACGTAATGTATTATTTCAAGAAAATCTAGAAATAATCTGAGTTACTACCAAGATAATAAATCTTGTAACTCCCACTGAATTAGACAACGTTACAATAATGTCTTATTCAGTAATACACCATACTCCCACTGGATTTGACAACATTGTAAGTGTTTCATTAACTAGTGAAAATAGCGTGCTATTACGTTGCTACCCCTTTGTAAGACCATTCGTAACAATTAGTTAGGTACTAAAAGAGTGTATTCTACTCTGTAGATGATGGATCATCCATCAATGCTATTAACTTGAAAAATTGAGCATGCAATTTTTTCCTCAATGGGTCTACCATCGCCATAATGATGTATAGCACCTTCAATTAGT
Organism: Chrysanthemum seticuspe; assembly: GCA_019973895.1. Lineage (NCBI taxonomy): Eukaryota > Viridiplantae > Streptophyta > Magnoliopsida > Asterales > Asteraceae > Chrysanthemum > Chrysanthemum seticuspe. Next base: position 67,620,277 of record BPTQ01000005.1, on the reverse strand, counting down.
CAAAACAAAACAACTAGATAAAATATACTAGTTTGTCTTTTACCAATTTTGTGGTAATTAGTCTAGCTTCTAATTTAATAACTCAGAAAATGTCAAACATGTTTTCTAGTTGACAAAAATGTCATATAAGAATTCAATCACCAACAGAGAGTAATGAAATCTCTTAAAGAAAACATGGTGTGCAATTTTCTTAACTATTAAAGTTGCTATGAGTTATATTACAATTTAGACTTTTCTAATGTTCCTAACATACCTTTCTCAATCATGAAAAGGAATAGGATTGAGTCTCACTCTTCTTCCATGGAAAAGAGTTTATGTTTGTCTTTTAGTAAATTTTTCTTGATCAAACATTTGTTTGAAAACAGAACTAGATCAATTTACCAAAGCCCAAACCACGTTTACGGTTTAATGTTGCATTAATACAATCAAAAGAATTAACGAATTAAAAGTATATGCGTACCTTTTGCGAATCAATGCAATTAGGGTTTATGAAAGCCCCAAATTAAGATCAAGTACCAAGAAACCTTAAACCCTAATAAATTAGGGTTTAATACATTCGACTACAATAAAAGTCGAACACCCAAGTTACCAACACAAGTGCATTGGCCCTTCGTTCTTGTACACACGTATTAGTAGCAAATCAATGAGAAAAGCTAGGTTTTTGATCAAAATAGATTAACTAAACACCTTTGTTATGCTCAAGGTCACTCGCAAATCCCTTACATGGGTTTACTCGTCGACCTAAGAACAAGAGGGAAGAAAGAAGAAGTGAGCAAAAGGTTATCGGAAAGTACAATATAAGGGCCATGTAAATAATAGTCATAGTGCAGTGACCAAAAAACTATTTTTACTGCGTATTCTTATCGGCAGGGATTAAGTTTTGACAATAAAAATTCAACTATCTTTCTTCATATATAAATGAGGGTATATTGGTAATTTGTGAAGCTTCATTTCTTTTCCTTGCTACTTTAAAAAAAACTCAAGAACACAAAAATAAATAACCACTTTCTTCCCATCCCATCCCCTACTTTGCCCTTCCAATCTCATCCCCTTCCATTCTTTAAATTTTAGACTTGAGAACACAACGTAAAAGGTGGAGAATTGAGGAGAATTGGTAGTGTAAAATTTAGAGTTTCATTTCCATCCCTTTTGGTTGGGAAATTGGAGAAATGAGAATTGTTAGTATTCATAATATTTTTTCATGATATGTTTTTTTTTTTTTTTTTTTTTTTTTTTTTTTTTTTTTTTTTCAACTTATATTTGTACTTTAGTTCCAAACATAAGTTTTTTTCTAAACAAATTTTTTTTTTTAAATAAATAAATTTTTAAAAAATAATTAATTTTTTTTTTTTGAAAAAAAATAAGTTTTTTTTAAATAAATACATTTGCAAAAAATATTTAAAAAAAAAAACAAGTTTTTTCTTTTTTCCTTTTTTAAATACATTTAAAAAAAAGTTATAAAAAATTTAAAAATATTTTTTTTTAATAAAAATAAGTTTTTTTTTTTTAAATAAACACATTTTTAAAAAATATTTTTTTAAAAAAAAACAAGTTTTTTAAATAAACACATTTTTAAAAAATATTTTTTTTAAAAAAAACAAGTTTTTTTTTTAAATAAATACATTTAAAAAATAATATTTTTTTTAAATAATTTTTTTAAAGAAAGTACATAAATTTTTTAAAAATAAATTTAAAAAAAAAAGATATATTTTTTAAAAAATAATTTTTTTGTAAATATTTTTTAAGAATTGTTATTTAGAAAAAATAAAAAATATTTTTTAAAAAAAAAATCAACAAACAAATACATGTGAGCCTTATATGACAAAATGTTATTTAAATAAATTTTTTTCATTTCTCAGGTCAAGTCTCTGTTGTTATCAAACATTAGAATTGAACAAAGTTCTCTATTGATTTCTATTCTCTGAGATTTTATTCTCTGCATCATTTCATTTATTTGAATTCTCTCTACCAAACGTGCCCTTAGTTCCACCCTAGTTTCAAAACTATAACATTTTTACCAATAACGAGACATGCCATCGCACAAAGGTGTACAAAATGCCATCATCAGAGAGACTCGTGACACTACGGAGCCCCTAGGGTAGGGATAGTACTATATTTTTTTTTGCTTTCCGTGTTAGAATATCCCCTCCCCCCCCCCCACCCTTATTTTTTTTTATTATTTCTTTTTTCCTAATCTTAAGTATATATTTTGTCCTCTTCACGTTTTATTTTTTGTGTTGTGTTAGAAAAAACGTAGTTAAAAATTTATAGAGATTTTTAATAGGCTCAGATTTGAAGGTTGCAAAATGATAAAATCTCACTTTACCATCCATTCGGTTTCGGTTATCATCATCGCCTTATCTCAAAAGTATTTTTCATTGAACAAATGTATGTACCAAATGAAGTCACGGGTGTGTTTGTGTGAAACACGTTTGTATCCCTTATGTTGAGAATGAGTCATTTGCAGGCTTTGTGTGAAATAAGCAACAGTGAAGATTCCATTTCGTTGTTATAACCAAGTGAACCAGAATCACATTTCACAAACATATTTCAGATCCACAATCACATTGACAGAAACACTACAACACTTGCATTCAACCAAAAAAAAAAAAAAACAAGTGCTAGCATATCAAAAGTGTTTGGGTTTATACTAAATAAGTTGGAAAGGAAGGTGCGGGTATTACGGGTTATAAAAGTTTACGATGAATAACTCACCGTTTTACACGACTCAGGTTTAATTTTACGCTATTACTTCAAAAATGAGCAACGTTTATAAAAAAAATGATAAATCGAGATTTTTAATAGGCTCAGATTATTATCATTTTATCATTTTGGCTGCAAATTTGAAGGTTGCAAAGTGGAAAAAACTCACTTTGCCGTCCATTCGGTTATGCCATGCCAAATCAACAAAAGTTTTTTTTTTTTTTTTTTTTTTTTTTTTTTTTTTTTTTTTTTTTAAATCATCATCATCGCCGTATCTTTGTTTTTTTAAACCATTTAAAAAAAACCAAGTTTAGAAAACAACAACTTATTTTATAATAAGCAGTTTCAGATAAGCAACCATTACCAACTGCTTATTTCATAAGCAATTTCAGTAAGCAACCATTACCAACTACTTATAATAAGCAGTTTTTTTCAACACCAAATGCTTAAACCAAAAGCAGTTCTAATGTTTTTTTTTCCAGCATCAAACACCAAGAAACAGATCTGAGAACAAATCACTGAAATAAGCAGTTTCAGTAAGCAACCATTACCAACTAGTTATAATAAGCAGTTTTCTTCAACACCAACTGCTTAAAACAAATAGGGATGGTTAGAATATCCCCTCCCAAACAAATATACCAAAAAGCTTTCAAGAAACAGATTTGTCAACACCAACTGCTTAAAAAAACCATCAAGAAACAGCTTTCAAGAACCATCCAAAACCATCACCACAGTCGTGTAAGTTTCAAAAAGCTTTGAAGAAACAGATCTGTATACATATCTTAAAAAACCATCAAGAAACAACTTTCAAGAACCATCAAAAACCAACTGCTTAAAAAAGTCATACCATCAATCGTATAAGTTTCAAAAAAAATCATACCATCAATCGTATAAGTTTCAAAAAAAATCATACCATCAATCGTATAAGTTTAAAAAAAAATCATACCATCACCACAGATCTGTATACAGATCTTAAAAAATCATACCATCACCACAAAAAAATCATACCATCAATCGTACAAGTTTCAAAAAAATCATACCATCACCACAGGTATGTATACAGATCTTCAATAATCATACCATCACCACAAAAAAATCATACCATCTACTTATACAGACCTGGTTAGATCTAAAAACCACGAATGGTTAGATCTAAAAACCATTAAGAGAGAGAGAATGGAGATAACTGATTGAGAGAGAGAGAGAATGGAGTGAGAGTGAGATAGAGTGACAGAGTGATATGTGGTGAGACAGAGTGATATGTGGGTGGGTACAACTGTAAAAGAAAACGCGTTTTACTTTACTTTTTTTTCTTTTTTTTTTTCAAACTTGTAATATTTGTAAAGTTTGTAAAAAAAATTGTAAACTTGTAATATTTGTAAAGTTTGTAAAAACAAAATTGTAATATTTGTAAACTTGTAATACTTGTAATATTTGTAAAGTTTGTAAAAAAAAATTCTTGTAAAGTTTGTAAACTTGTAATATTTATAACATTTTAAGTATAAAAAATTACATTTGTAAAGTTAAGTAAAAAAAATTTCTTGTAAAAAAGTTGTAAAAAAATATAAAAGTTGTAATTTTTTTGTAAAACTGTGGGTGGGAACCGGATATAAAATATCATTTGTATAACGTTTATATTAATTACACTTTTGAATATTTTTAGACGTTCGCTTCTGACGAGGCAGTAACTGATTGGGTGCAAAATATAGCTCGGGGGCTCGGTTTTGTCATTGTTAAAACAAGAACCAAATCAGAAAAGGGGTAGTTGTACGAAATCAATTATGGGTGTTCAAAGGGTGGTAAGTATGATTATGAAGGTACTGAACAACGGCAATCAAGTACCTCTAAAACCGATTCTCCATTCAAATTAGTGGCGAAATATCATAAAACAAAATATTTTTGGATTTTGAGGGTGAAGGACGATAGCCATAATCATGATTTGGCAGAGTCGTTGCATGGTTTCTCATATGCAATGCGATTAAACGATGATGAGTTCGGTTTGGTGAAACAATTGACAGAGTATAACGTACAACCACGTCATATACTTTCGTTAATAAAGGAGCGTAATCCGAGTAACGTGTCTAGCCTAAGAAATATATATAATGCACAAGCTAAGATCCGGGGAGCCATTATAGGTGATAGAACTCCAATCCAAGTCCTTTACTCACGTTTGATGCATTCAGGGTATACATATTACGAGAGGGTAAATGAGCATAATGAGCTTGAGGAATTGTTTTTTGTTCACCCCACATCGTATGTTACATGGTGTACATTCCCTGAAATCATGCTAATGGACTCCACATACAATACCACGTTGTTTAAATTGCCATTTACGGAAATTATCGGAGTAACTTCAACAAATAAAACATTTTCAATGGCGTTTAGCTTTTTAAACCAAGAAAAAAGGGCCTAATTTTCAATGGGTATTGCAATGTGTGAAGAATGTGATAGACTAAAATTATTACCCTCGTGTTATCATCACTGACAGAGATTTAGCGTTGGTTGGGGCATGCAGAAAAGAATTCTCGAACGCAAACAAATTAGTCTGTCGATGGCATATTAATATAAATGTGCTTAAGAATTGCATAAATAAATGCAATTCAGTAAAGGAGTATGATTCCATTTTTTGGACATGGGATTGGATGGTTAAAGCTCCGACCCGCGCCATATTCGAGCATTATTATGAACACCTACAACAACTATTGGTCAACCATGCGGGTACTTAATTATTAATTCATTGTTTTTATTATTTAATAAATAAGCACCCGAATGACTTTTTATTAATTCATTGTTTTTTTTCAGATATACAGGAGTATCTGGATAACTGGCTGCAAGATTACGCAGACATGTTTATCTCGTTTATTACCGATCAATATCGCAACTACGGCCAGTCAACAACATGCAGAGTTGAGAGTCAACACTCGTTGTTGAAATCATACTTGGGTAGCACACAGTCCAACTCAGACATGTTGTTGAGTTCGATCGATAAGATTCTCATTTTGCAAGAAAATGCGATAAAAGAATCTTTTAATGGAAGCATAAACGAGAAAATGAATAAATGTAATATACCAATATTTGCAGAATTGTGGTATAAAGTTTCCAAATATGCTTTGGAACTCATGTTCGATGAACTCCAACTGACGATCGCCGCAGAAGATTGTACTCATCAGTTGCGGTCAATTTATGGACTATCGTGCTTTCACGAAATGCTTCACTATCGAATTCGTGGTAAGTATATTAACTTTATGACTATCAAGTTATTTTCCCCATTAATATCAGTAATTTAAAAAAGTCACTTTTAATGAATGCAATATGGGCATTCCACTGGAAAGAATTGATATTTTTTGGAGAACCCTATCTGTTTTGTGGCCTGTTATCAATAATCCTACGCATGAAGATGGTCCTTCTTGTGACCCTGAAGATGATCCTTCTTGTGAAAATGAGATGCGGCAATTCAAGAGTGTTTTTAGCAAAGCGTCGTCGTTTGTCAAGAAGAATATGTTAAAGAAGGTCAGAGGGATATACCAACCTGAATCTGTTGACATACTTGAACCTGTTGTTCACAAAAGTACCCGTGGATGTCCGAGCGAAAAGGACAAAAAGTCCAAGGCTACAAAAGTCCCAGACTTGAATGAAGTGCCAACCGTAGATCACCGAAGAAGCACAAATTCAAGATCTACAAAAGTCCGGGACTTTAACAAAGAACTTGCGAGACATAGTTCTTACATGGGTCCCAGAGTTCAACAAAGTATAAGACACAGGTTATACGTTGGAGATGAAGTTAGCGATTATATGATGGACCGGATTCCAGAGTTATTCCATCCATACATCATAAGTATTTATAATGTGCGAGATGATGGAAATTGTGGGTTTCGGTGCGTTGCCCACGGTATTGGTCTCCACGAAGATATGTGGCGCGATATTCGACGTTGGTTACAGAACGAGTTAGACAACCGGAGTGGCTATTACATAAGTATGTGGTTGCAATATGACTTTGACCTAATGTGGAGCTCAACAGATTGGTTCGGTGATGGACTTGCACCGCAGGATGGGTGGATGACTATGCCAAACACGGGGTTGGTTATTGCTTCACTGATTAACCGGCCTGTTGTATTCATATCCGAACGACAAAGTTATACGTGTTTTCCACTCTTTTCCGGTCCAAATTTATCACAAGGAATTGACCCCCTTGTGATTGCCCGTGTGGGGGAAGACGCATGTGCTCACTTCATTTATCTGACGATAGACGGAAATTCACCACTTCCGGATATTCACCCACAATGGAGGGCGTACAGACTTGACAATGCAGCCGAATGGGCAACTTTATATTCTGATCGACTACTGATGTATACTGAGACAAAGACAAACATAGTAAATAAGTTACTTATTTATGTTGTAAATAATTATACCGACAAAACATAGTGAATGATTACTGATTTATGTTAATAACTGTTTGTATTATGACACCGATAAAACATAATAAATGACTGAAAGTTTATTTAAATTAATAACAACATTACTGATTTATGTTGTAAATTATTATGCAAATTCTTTGGCCAGGTGGAACAAAACAGTCCTTTCTTGTGTCGCTGTCGGAGAGGATTAATTATAGAAAGGACATCCTGTACAGAATCTAATAATCGGCAACCATATTATGCATGTCCTTATTAAGTGGTAAATAATTATACGTTTGCTTAATATTGTAAATATGTAAATAATTTGTTTGTTAAGAATACGTTTCTAATAATTTTCTTAACATGTAACAGGCAGGAACAAATGACTATGGGTGTGGATACTTTATGTGGAAGGCTGCTTTTCAAAATAAGTACTTTAGTCAAGCCTCTTCTTCAACGCAGTGCTCAAACTGCGTTGCTAAAGATAATAAGACTGACCAGCTTGAAACAAGAAACAAGATGTTATTATCTCAAAACAAGATGTTGATGACAAGAATAAAGACGCTGGAGACATCACTGGAATTGGCAAAGAATCCTGAGGATCACGCATGTCGGTCGGGTGCAATGCTCCATGATCTTATAAATGACATAAATAATCTTCATATGTAGTAGGTGTTGTTGTTTTTAAATAATGTGTTAATGTTGTTGTTTAATTGAATAATAATAACAGTTGTTGAAGTAGTTGTTTAATGTGTTAATGTTTAACGTGCTATTGTTGTTGTTGTTTAATTAAAAAAAACACACATTAAACACACATTAGACGAATACATATAAACACAAAAAAAAAAAACATTACACAAAGAAAAAAACATTACACAAAAATAAAATAATAAAATAATCTTAAGAGGAGAGTTATTTTACATACCAAACTTTTCTCACATATCAAGCGACTTATCCTTACATCTCATCTAAAAAGAAATCAATGGTTGAGATTAAATGCAGTTTATTATTTCACATATTTTTTATAATTTAAATATTTCTTAAACCGTTAATCTTTAAGCGAAAATAATTACACCATCGCGACGAGCATTTAATTATCTTTCTATAGACGGGCATTTTGATATATTTTCGAAAAAAGAATAAAAAACATTTTTTTCACGTTTTTTCGTCTTTTTTTCCGAATATGAGATTTGCATGAAAAACTCACATTTGATTAAACATTAATTTGAATATCACATGTGATATTAGTGTTAAATCACATATGATATGTAAAAATCACATACGATATTGACATGTGATATCACATGTGATATATAATATCACATGTGATATTAGTTTAATATCATATGTGATTTAACACTAATATCACATGTGATATTCAAATTAGTGTTTAATTACATGTGATTTTTTTCTTGCAAATTTCAGTTTCGAAAAAAACATAAAAAAAAAAACGTGAAAACACGATTTTTTTTCTCGGAATTATATTAAAGTGTCTATCTATAGAAAGATAATTAAATGTTTGTCGTAATGGTATATATTTTTTCGTTTAACGATTAACGGTTTGAAAGATATTAATATTTGAAAAAAAATGATGAAAGTGAGTTTTTTAAATTTTTTTGGATTAGTCTCATCCATTAGATCAAATAAAAATAGATGGAAGATGAAGGATGGCGATTGATCCCTTAGTATGTTAAAAATGTTTTATCCTCAAATGATCTTAAATCATTTTCTCAATCTTTTATATAATAAAGGAATTACATCATTTCAGAATAATTTTGTCAATTCATTCTTATTGAAAAAACAATTGGGCCAATAGGAGAGCTCGATTTCGCCACATAAGCAAAATCGTGTGATGTGATTAGTTAATAATTTTGGTCAAACTTTAATAAATTTGGTGGAGAAATTTGGTTGATAAAAAAAACAAATAAAAATATAGGTGTCAAATTTGTGAAAACAAAAACTTAAAAAAAGATGAGGTAATTAATAAAAATTTAGTGGTTGAATTTCTAAAAATTATATAGAGTTAAGTGTAATATTATAAGCCTCCATGTTTTTTAATAACTTTGGATTTTAAACAAATAACCCCTTATACTTTATACCCTTTATATCTTAAAAAATACAATGTATATGTTGTTTTAAAATAACAATATATAAATTTGCATAAGATTATAAGTATCAATTTTTTACTATATACGTTCAATAAGGACTCGTTTATTACATTTTTAAAAGTTTAAGCTAAGTGGACACGAGTTTATATTTTAAATACGCCTAAATGACTGAAAACGAGAATATAATTATCAAATTGTAAGCACGGTTTTGCTTTAATATATTAATAAATATTCGCGATAGTACTTATAACAATGACTCATGTAATTCTTATTTATTTGTATAAGGATATCTAGATTAACATTTTAAAAAACTTTAAGGAGTATTACTTTAACTTAATCAACTCTCATCATATGCTATTAAACTTGCATCATGTGTACAACATAATATCAATGAAATTTAAATAACAACATCAATATCTTTGTGAGCTAAATAAAATTAAATATTGAGTTACCTAACATAAATTTTAACAAATATTTTACCAAATTCTAATGGATATTAATGCATAATGAAAAACTCGTGCATAAGTATTAGTTTTACTTATATCACAATTTTCATGGGCAAATTCTTATATGTGTATATATTGAACTAAAATGTTAAAATAAATTTGATTTATGTATAAACTTCGTGCGTGCACGAAACTTATAACTATATAATTATATGCAATTACCTTTAAAGACACAATATTCAGTATTAATACAGAATACTTTTTTTTGTCAAAACCTCGTGCGTGCACGGGTATTATAACTAGTTGTATTATAAGAGACTAACTAAGCATATTACTATAAAAGAATCAAAATGTCCAAATAAATTATAAGGTTTCTTTTGATAAGTATTTGAATAAGAAGGAGTAAAGTGTAAGAGATGTTGTATAATTGCAATTACTAAAACATTCGATACATGTCACAAGCACTAGAAACCCTAAAAGAGGTTGAGGAAGAGCGACAGTGGCATCGGGAGGGACGAACTCAGCTTTTGTGTCAAGTTCGGTTTTGTTTGTTAGACACAACCTAAGGTACACGTTGTCCTTACTTACATTCACATTGTCTTGTTTATTTAACATATGTTAGATATATTGGTTCGGTTGAGTTTTCATGCTTATCAACAGAACATAATTATTGACTAATAGTTTAGAAATTTCAGTGTCTTATTACAAAGCCACACAGATAGTTATGATTCTGCATGAGTTAAATCGACTAATAGTTATGATATATATAAGCTAGAAACCTTTTACAGCTTAATTAGCTTGGATAGATGTTTAATGACTGTAGTGCATGGACATATAGGAAGAACACAATAACACGTTTGCAATGAAAAGAGCTAAATTGATGAGTTTCAATATCCTTAGAATGAAAACAGTTCTAGAATGTCTTTTAAAGTAAGGTTAGAGATCTACGAGAGTAAGAGGTTCATATTTGTTCTATCCTAAAGTTTCAAGAACGAATAATGAACTTTAATCAAACCATTGACTATCGATTAAAAATATGAAATACTTATAAGAGAATTTATGCACGGGTCGCGAAAGCTTATTTCGAGATTAAGGTGAGTACAATGTTTGCGAAACCGGGTACATGCCATAATATTGTTATAGAGTTTTACTTGTATCATGATTGTTTATATACTTATTTGACCATCTTTTTGATGATGTGGCAAATTAGCAGAATGCCAAACATTATCAATAAGTATGATATTAGGACGAAGTCTGAAACAGCAAGAACCATTTCGGTTGTAGAAAACTAAAATATACATTTGCGTGGACAATAAATGAGGTATATTGCCATTATATAGCGTTTACTGAGTATTATTTTTGTGGGATACAGGCAGAAGTCAAGACATACATTGGTTTTAGAATGTGGATAAATTGAATTGTGAGAGACATATAGACGATGGCATTTCATATAATGACACTGCAACCTTTTTTTGTTGAGTATAATCACGTGTTCTACCACTAGATAGTCATCATAATCGATCACCCTGAATATTTATTTTGGTATCGAGAAACATTTGTGTGTGCAATAGTCACTAACAATTGAATTTGATATTACACCTAACATGAAATATGTTCTAGATGTGCATGTTCTTCCTGCAGCTAAAAGGACAATTCGACCGGCCTTCTGAGTGTAAAATTAACATCCAGATTATATAAAGCAACACTCGTATCAAAAAATTTAGCATGTCCTGATTGTTTCATTCTATCAAAAATTGCAGCTTTTTAAGGCACGAGTGACTTGGAGAAATAATGAGCTCTAGACATGATGAGATAAAGAATTTAATGAGCATCATATCCCAAATTTTGAGAAAAATCAGAAAGAGAAAAATCAGAAAGAGAAAACTCGAAAAGAGAAAAATCGAAAAGAGAAAGAATGTAGAAGACGATAGACTAAGCAGTTTACCAGATGATCTTATTCATAAAATTCTCTCTTCTATTGGCCTTAAACAAGCTATTGAGACAAGTACTTTGTCATCAAGATGGAGATACTTCTGGACTTCAATGCCTTATCTTGATTTCTCAACTAAAACTTCTACAAATTTGAAAAAGTTCTCCAAATTTGTCACTAATATTCTGTCTCGCCGTAATAATCAAGTACAGTTGTCTTCTGTTAAGCTCAGTTTTCACGGAAAAGCTACCCAAGCATTTGTCAAAAGAATTCTTAACTATGCGTTTTCTCATAGTGTCGAACAACTAACAGTTGTATCATATGCTCTTAAGGATGATATCGAATTTCCTATTAATCTTTTAAGTTCCCAGTCACTGAAGCATCTTACGTTGACCGGCTGTAAGTCCTGTACACTCTCATCAACTTGGGACCTCCCAGGTTTAACAACGTTGTGTCTCAGTCGTATCAAATTGGATGATGATATTTTCTCCAACTGCCCGAATCTGAAGAATCTTACCTTGAATTGTTGTGAAACCAAAATTCGTCTTAATATATGTCTGTCTAAACTTTCTAATCTCACGCTTGAACATTTATCCTGCCATGTGGTGAATGTAGAAGCGCCTCAACTCAAGAATCTCGTAATCAGAGAAGGTTATTCTTCTATAAAGTTATCTGCAGATGCTGTCGTTTCTTTGGAGAAAGTGGATCTCACTATTAGCTGTCCAGATGATGCTCGAGCTATTGTTGGTCTGCTTCAACAATTTCGTAGTGTAAAATTTCTTACACTTAACTTAGAAATTGCCGAGGTATGTTGGTATTGGTTGTTTTATGACGTGCATCAATATTTTTTTTTAGAACGGCACCACACTTGAAATCCGACCCCCAAGTTAAACCATCCGCACGGGCAGGCCCCTAAACCCGAACCACTAGGAGAGACCCGCGAAGGGAAACCCCTAGAACTCATGACTTCGCACTAGGAGGAAAACCTGGAATTTTTGTCTCTTGCAAGACTTGAACCCGGGGTAAAACCTCCCCCAAGCTCCAGAAAGAGCCCAAGTGGCCAACTGAGCTAAGTCAGTTGGTTGACGTGCATCAATAATTGATATGTCCGTAGAATTGGGGTGTGGCTTTTTTTCCACGTATAGTTTTGCTTATTCTGATTTATATTAGCTTTTTAAATGTTTTTTTTTACTAAGTTCCTCAAATTTGAAAAAGTAAATATCTTTATAATTTATATCTTTAAAAACAAAGATTAATAGAAAACAAAATTAGTTCGTTTTTATACCAAGTTCTTACATGGATGAGATTCATAAAATTGCAAATATGTTACAAAATCAATACAAATTATACATATGAAAAAACAGTGAAGACGTGGAAGGATCTTAAGATGATTAAGATTGTATAGAAGGAACTCTACCTTTCAAATTTCCTTTTCTATCCAACAGTTAGCCAAACACTTCATCAAGGATATGTTGCATATATAAATATCCGTGTATCCATTATTAAGATAAGCACGTTAAACTGTTATACATAATTTAAAATGTATTTTTTGTGCAGTGTCTTTCTTCATCTGTTGAACTAATCTCACATCAACCATCACCATTTGCTAACTTGAAGAGTTTAAAGATCTATCCAAGAAGGAAGACAATAGATGCGAAAGCAAATGTGTCTACTCTGGTGGAAAACTATTTCTTAGATAGTTCTCCAGGTGCCACACTCACAATGGTTTTACGCGAGGTACATACACCTTATAGTATGCTGGTACACATATGTGCTGCAGCATATATACTTATTGCTCTGATCCCTTGCAGTTCTTATTCAAGATAGATTTGATACACTGTATTAGAAAGGGACAATAAATTGGTTACTTATGATCATAATTGGAGAGGATCTGTATATTTTTATATTTAATTTGATACATGGAAACCCTGCAGGAGATTAGAGCACACAAGCTTATGAAAGAATTGCATGTGTCGCTAAACTGGTGGAAAGAAAATAGTGACAATAACACAGCTTATGTGGATCAAGGGAGAGTTGAGAATCAGAGGGCACAACAAGAGACCGTAATGGAGTCCCAATTTGGAGAAAGGTTGGCGGAGATCAAAAGATATTGGAGTGATTTAAATAAGTGGTCTCAGGAATGCGATTTTAGGACTTGTTGCATCATTCGGAAGTTGCGGGAGATTGAAAGCTTACTGATAGAGCTTCCTGCATCACAGAGGGTTAGGATGCAACCAATCTATTTTAGTATGTACGACGAGGCTGACACTTTCATGGATAATATGATGGATCGTATGAGGATGCTATGCGATAAGAAGCCAAGACGTTCAAATGTCCACTTTCATGAACATGCTCCACCATTACAACTGCTTTCTTAGCAAATTGTATGTATTTTATTTCCCAGATACTCCCATACTCTCATCTAATAATTGTGTTCAATATTACCAGACGTTGGTACGACATTGCCTTCTGGTTTGTTTTAAGTACCGAACTCCTAATTTCTCTGCTGCGAAAGTCAGCCACCTTAGCCTTCACCATTTTGTGCTTATGGAATATGAACTCAACCACTCAAGGACGTTTTTTTTGTTGCATTTATTGTGCGTAAATTGGATAATCTCATGATTTTGGATTTCTGGTTGTGATTACCTAGCTAATATCTCCAAGTATGATACTTATTGGCCGTCGATGACAAGTCATGTCATTAGATTCTGTAATTCCATAACATCTCAATGTATGTTACTATGAACATGTTTGGGATGTTAGTGGAAAATTCCTATTGGCGGCTCACCTTGATACGTTTATTGTTTTATGTCATAACAGTATTTAACTTCTCCGTATATAAGATTAGAGTTGCAAAGGGTAGAAGTTTAGGCAAACTGGCAATGGTTGTAAATACTCGAATGTGTGTATGAGTTGGGTCCCATGTGTTGGTTAATTACCAACCAACGTGTTTGGATCTAAGATCTTAATACGCCCTTTTGCTACAATTATAGTGCAATTTATAATGCTCAAAAGATAAATTAAACGATAGCTCCAACCTACATATACTTTAGAGTGAATAAAATGATCACGTACGTCAACTAGCCATCATTAATGGTTATTACAAGGTCCTAGAAACTAAAAAACATACCCGTTACGGTTGAGGTTCATTTGCTACTATGGGAAGATATGTTTATCAGTTTATGTCACACGAACACTTGAAATCATAGGAAATTTTCACCCAGCTTATAACTTGACGGATGACCCATGTTGCGTTTAGTTTTTTTATTGTTTCGTTTAGAGTACATCAGGCTATCATTAGAGCATAAATCATCTAGTTTATCTGGTGAACGAAGACGAGAGGATGCAATTCTATAACCTTTAATAAACCCATCACATATTATATGCGTACTAGGTTCCTCTTGATTGAACTCCCATTACATCATTTACTAGTAATACACCTCAAATGACACATTTGAGGTGTGTGCTTGAGTGTAATCCATGTCCAATCCAAGTCCCAATCGTGACCTATGGCCAAGCCCATTAGGGCATCTCATTTGTAGTATAAATAGTAATACACCTCAAATGACACATTTGAGGTGTGTGCTTGAGTGTGTAAGTGTGTGTTTTATGAATAAGATTTCTCTTGTTTCTTTCTCTTCTTTATCTTTTTAAAACATACTGCATCTCTTGCCACCATACCATACGTGCTTCATTTATATGTGATGCTCGCCTAACAATGATTTAGGAGTGTTTTTGTTTGGTTTTTTGGTTAAAGCCTTGAAAAAGTTGCATTTTTCTATATAAAAACGCAATTTTTTCCATAAAAAGTTTTGATTTTTACGTGTTTTCTAGGTTAAAGTTGTTTTTATTGATCTTTAAGTGATTAAGAAGAAGTTTGCACAAAAGAAATCATTTGGAATCGTGTTTTTGGGTAAAAAAATTGTATTTTGCAAAAATCTGGTCACTTTACGAATAAGCTTACGAGTAAGAAAGTCAAAACCCTTATCTTACGAATAAGGTTAGTCAAAACCCTGATCTTACGAATAAGCTTACGAGTAAGAGTGAAGTTTACGAATAAGATTACGAATAAGAGGCAGTTTTACGAATTAGAACTCTTCTTACAAATGAGCTTTACGAACTTGCTTCTAGTGAAGATTCTTCGTGCAACAAGGATTACTCAGTACTTCCCTTGCTTGGATAAGTTTGTGGAATACTTCGCCTTGTGAAATCTCGCTAGCTTTGACAAGTTAGTAAGATACTATTCAAATCTTAGGAGTAAGGACATTTTTTTACGAATAAGAGTCAAATTTTACGAGTAAGGACAATTTTTTTTATAAATAAGAGTCAAATCTTACAAGCAAGGACAGTTTTTACGAATAAGATTCAATTCTTACGAGTAAGGACAGTTTTTACGAATAAGATTCAATTCTTACGAGTAAGGACATACTTTACGAATAAGATCCAATTCTTACGAGTAAGGACAGACTTTACGAATAAGACCCAAATCTAACGAGTAAGGACATAGTTTACGACTAAGCATCCAATCTTACGACTAAGGACCAAGTTTACGAGCAAGTTTTTCAGCAAAACTTCAAACGGCCATAACTATTGAACCGTAACTCTTTTTTCAGCGATCTACCTATCAAAATGACAGTCAGAACATAAGATCTTTGACTTGTCACCACTAAATATCCCCTATCCAACAAAACCCTCTGTTTCACTACCGTAAGCCTAACGTTACAACCCTTGTAAAGACCTCTTAGATAGTTGTTCCTAGGTGCTTACGCAAAAGCAGTGGAGGTTTGATCTAGTCTCAAGCTTATGGTAATCTATGTACTATGTCAGGTAATGAGTGTTTATCTTCCATTTCCATTTATTATATTTCATATAAACCCGAGAGATGAGAGAATCCAAACACCACTTGTGAGGTGCTAATGTATAATTTCCGTGCTTGTTATGACTATTGCGGTGCTTTTACTTGTTGTGAGTTATTTTAAACCAATGCTTCATGCCCCCTAACTTATAAATTGGTTGGTCAAAAGCACATTTGCTTGAGGACAAGCAAATACCAACTGTAGAGATATTTGATAATGATTTAAAACGTACGCTTTTAGGGGGCCATTTAAGCCCTAAATCGACCAATTTTATATCTGTTACTGCTTAATTTTGTTCCTTTTTACTTTTTAGGTCTTTTGAAAGCAAAATGCTGGAATGAAGCACATTTGGTTGAAAAGGATCAAATATATGAAGAAAATGGCAAAGTCAAGATCGAAGGTACTCAAAGCTGATCAACAGTACCTGACGGTGTCCCAACCAAAGGGCGACGCCGTCCCTCTATGAAGACTTAATAAAAACATGCACGCGACGACTCAGTGAAAATTCTGGTCTTATAACCTGACGGCGTCACGCCTTAATATTGGAGGGCGTCACTCACAGTTTTCAACTCAGACGACCCATATCTAGAATCAAGACGACGTCCTAACTGAATACTGAAGGCGTCACAACTTTAAGGTGACGTCGTCCCATCGATGACTTGGCCCAGATGAAATCCTAATGACGGCGAGCTGACAACGTCCCATGCAAAAGGTGACGCCGTCACAGCTGTAAATCTATATATAGAATTCGATTTTTCTGTATTTTAAAGGTAGACTTTTGGAGAAAAAACCCTAAATCGTTTGTAGTCCGAGTTGGACGGTATCTTAGGGTCCCATACCCTATTTTACACATCGAGATAAATATTTTAATCCAAAGTATCATTCTGTCTATCCCGAATTCGATTGATTGTGTGTATGCTTGCTTGTTTGCAAAGTCTAGCTAAATTTCTTGTGTGTTTGCTTAGATCTATGAAACCTAGTTATTGATTATTGTTAGGTTGTTTCTTATCTTAATTGAAAATTGGCTTAGGAGTGCAACTATGCATCATTCGTTGTATTTAATGCTTAAGTATGCTTTATGATGATGTGATCTATGGATGAAATAGCTTAGGCTTGCTGACTTCGTAGGTCATATACGAGAGATAACCTCAAAGAACTAGGGGGCACGCATACCCTACGACCTTAGGAATACAACGCGTTTGACAACTCAACCGACCAATAAAAGATAACTAGGGAGTAATAGTATCTAGGTAAACACATTTTTAATCATCATACGAGCACACCTCAATTAGACATAAGCTACCCGTAGTAACTAGATAATTAGATAATTAGACAATTAGATAAGTATAGTAATCAGTAGAAGTACCACCCCTAAACCAATTGCCCCGAGATTTTACCTTAACTTTCTAAAAAAACCATAAAAAAGATTAAAAAAAAAAAAAAAAAAAAAAAAAAAAAAAAAAAAAAAAAAGAATCATCCTCAACCCCCACCTTCTCGTCATACATTTCTTACTAGCATTCCTATTCCTCTAGAGAACGATATCAATCTCCAAGGCTTACCCAATACTACACTACAACGATTAGGTTCACTGCCTGGGAGGTTGAAAAACTTGCTCGACGAAAAGGAAGTTTCCTTCACCCCGAACGCGCCTTCTGCGCGCATCACTTTCATTATAGAATTGTTGTTTGTAAGCATATATTACTTTGAATATAAGTGTTTTAGATGTTAGGATTCTTATGGTTGTAATGTTAAGCTATATATGTTTGTAACATTTAAATAAACTGAACTTTGGCAACAAATAAATTTCTATTTTCCTATCCAAATGCGATATGCTATATAACAATTAAGAAGTTCTAACATTTTATGACAATGGTATTCATGTCAATTGCTTTGACTTTTTTTTTGTTTTTTTTACGCTGACTAAACTAACGTATACAAACATCCCGCAGCAACGCGCGGGCATATATACTCGTTTAGAAACAACCCTCAATCTGAATGCACATTTATAAAAGAAGTTAATAAGACATAAAATTGTCGTAAGTAATTCCAGTTGATCTGGATTACAATTGATAACGTGTTTGACTACCGCCATAATCTTTGTCTTAAAAACAAAGAAAATACACAAATATCAATGTTAGCAAAACTTTTTAAAGAGAAACACAAAAATCACACAAAATTTTACAAAAGAGCTTTCACACAATGATCTGTAACAACATGATTTATTACAAATGAAAAAAATTGTGAATGAAAAGATTAAAGGCGCGCTTAGTAGAAGGTTTTGAGAGGTGAGGAATGAGTAAGGTAAAAAAAAAGGGTGTTTGGTTGACTATAATGCAATGATCTATCAATGGGTCATTACCCAATAAATGGGGGGGGGAACGAATTCCTTTCACTTTCCCTTTCCTTAGCATTAGTATTGCCTTTCCCTTTTCCATCACTGAGTTTGAACCAAGCACTCCCTAAATAAGTGGTCCAAGTGTCATACCATGATCATTGTTTATTTATTTATTTAATTTTTTTTAAAATTTGGTATGATTCTAGTATTTCTTTTTTTAGAAACTTGTATATCTATCTTATAATAAGTGTTCACTTTTATTATGTACAAAAATTTTAAAAAACACTACTAACTATACTATTCATCAATAAAATATCATCTTATCACTAAAACTTTTTCTCATTAACTAAAATAAAAAATAAAAATTTATTTCAAGACATCTTAAAATAATAAAACCTAACACTTATATAATTATACAGTATATACACAAGTGCCACTATACAAGTACGATTAATTAGCTAGTCAAAAGAGAAGTGACAAATTTTACCAGTTAAATAGTCTCACCTAACTTCACGAGCACAAACCCCAAGGAAGTCGAACCACGCCATTCACCTCTTCTATGGTCTCCCACTGCCGTCATTATCATTTCTTACATGATCAAAGTAACAAAGTTAGTACACTCGCTTGGTTTTTTATATCAATATTTTCTGGCTTGTTTCATTTCCTTGTAAATATATATCATCTTTGTTATGCTAAAATGATTTAATAGATGTCTTATGTTACTTTTGGGCAAATGACACGAAAACTTATTATTGTTGAACACTAAAGACATGTAGTGTATTATATTATTAGCCCAACTATATATAAATATATAATTATCTATAACGAACCCAAATTTTTTTTTTACAAGTGACACATTGTTTTTTTATTTTATTTTATTTTTATTATTATTTTTTTTTTATAATTTTGTTTATATAAAAAAAACTAGAAACCTTAAAATAAATATAAAGTTTAATAAGTTAAAAGCTTAAACAAAACACGAACAATGTAATGTAAACTAGGAAACAGAGAGAAACTTTTGTACCTTTACCCCTCATGTCACATCTAGCGGGTATGTATAATATAATCCATAGGGTATACATAGCATGAAACCCTAATGGCCTAATGGACCCAAACCCATAATTAGGCCTAGGGTTTTGACCAAAAATTTGCATTTTTTTTTCAAAGAGAAGGAATAACTGCTGCCGTAGGCTTTGACGGGTGGCCTAGAGGCCACCTAGGCATGAGGATTAGACCCGCTCCGATATCATGCTAGACATTGAATTCCCCGTAGGTAGCCGTGTACATTTCGGTTTTGTTGGCCTAACCCGACCCGGTTTTTTGGTCAAACCCGATCAAACCGGTTATTACCAAAAAAACGGTTTGGATTTTGAGTAGGAAAAACTAAAACCGGTACTATCCAGTTTGAACCGGTTTGTAACCGATTCGGTTAGGAAAAACCGGTCTCTAACTGCGGTAGCCTTCCAACGTTAAAAAAAAAAAATAAAATAAAAAAAATAAAAGGGTTAGTAACCGGTTTTTCACTAACTGGTTTCCCAATCGGATCGGGTACTAACCGGTATAACGTATAGAAATAAAAATGGTTTACTAACCGCCGGTTTTTCCCCTAACCGAACCGGTTATGGTCAAAAACCGGTGTTGACCGGTTTCAGTTTTTTTCTTTTTTCCCACGGCTACCCGTAGGTATATTGTATTATTAGCCAAACTATATATAGAGTACACATAGCATGAAACTCTAATGAACCTAATCCACGATCCGGCTTGGA
Organism: Chrysanthemum seticuspe; assembly: GCA_019973895.1. Classification (NCBI taxonomy): domain Eukaryota; kingdom Viridiplantae; phylum Streptophyta; class Magnoliopsida; order Asterales; family Asteraceae; genus Chrysanthemum; species Chrysanthemum seticuspe. The sequence goes on along the minus strand of BPTQ01000005.1, from coordinate 67,599,738 downwards.
CCATATTTATTGTCTAATAATTATTAGTATCATTTATGCCAATCTACTTTAGGTGTTTGACTTCTTTTTTTTCTACTTAGTGATTTGTGAATTTAAGGTATCCAAGTTGAGATTTTGTGTAATACTGTAATGTAATTTTTTTTTAAATGTTACCAGTCAATTTTTTATCAAACAGTTAAATAATTAATGTGATGTATCTGACTAGTTGGGTATTAAAAGTTATTTAGGCTAGAATTATGATCAATAACCTCTTTTGAAAAGTAAAAAACATTTCACATAGTTTAATTTTATATACTTTTTACTGACGTGTATAATTTCCAAAATACCACACGTTAGCAGCAAATATGATATTGGGATGAAATTTAAAAGTTTAACAATGACCGTATTTTTGCTGATGTGTCTAATTACCCAAATGCCACACGTTAGCAAAAAATATCGTATCAGGATGAAGTTTGAAAGTTTAATACTATAATCACCTTCTCTTTTGATGATGTGTCAAATTACTAAAATGCCATACATTAGAAAAAGTATGATATCAAGAATTGGAAATAGTTATAACCATTTTAAGAATAGAAAAGTAAATTATTCCTATGGGGACAAGAATTGAGGTATATCGCCATTATATGGCTTTGGCTTTTAGCGAGTTTTGTTTTCGTGGGTACGTGCACAAGTCAAGACATACAACAAATAGGTTTCAGAATGTAGATAAATTGAATTATGAGACATATAAACAATGACATTTCATATAAAGACATATATTCACCATTATGTGGCTTTAGCTTTTAGCGAGTTTTGTTTAATCATGTGTTCTACCACTTGAAAGTCACACTATAATCCATACTTGAACATTCATTATGGTATCGAGAAACATATGTGTGTGTACACTTTAAAGAGTTAACAACAAAGTAATTTTGATAGTACATCCAATATGAAAGATGTTCTAGATGTGCATGTTCTTCCTGCTGCTAAAGGGCCAATTAGACTCGCCTTCTGAGTGTAACACTAATATTCATCTATATAAATTAACACTTGTATAAAAAAGTTAGCATCTTCTGATTGTTTAATTCTGTCAAATTGCAGCTTTGGAGTCAAGAGTGAGTTGGGGAGATAATGGATTCTAGACATGGTAGAAAGAGAATGAAGGTAAAATGCGACAGACTAAGCAGTTTACCAGATGATCTTATCCATAAAATTCTCTCTTTTATTAGTCTTCAACAAGCCATTGAGATACGTACTTTGTCATCTAGATGGAGATACATCTGGACTTCAATGCCTTATCTCGATTTCTCAACTGAAAGTTTCTCAAAGTTGAACAAGTTCTCCAAATTTGTCACTGATGTTCTGTCTCGCCGTAATAATCAAGTACAATTGTCTTCTGTTAAGCTCAATTTTCGCGGAAAAGCTACCCAAGTGTTTGTCAAAAGAATTCTTAACTATGCATTTTCTCATAATGTTGAACAACTAACAGTTGTATCACTTGCTCTTAAGGATGATATCGAATTTCCTATTAATCTTTTTAATTCCCAGTCACTGAAGCATCTTACGTTTACTGGCTATAAGTCCTGTACACTCTCATCAACTTGGGACCTCCCAGCTTTAACAACGTTGTGTCTCAGTCGTATCAAATTGGATGATGATCTTTTCTCCAACTGCCCGAATCTGAAGAATCTTACCTTGATTTGTTGCGGAACGAAAATTCGTCTTTCTGAAGAATCTGGAGAATCGGAAAAATCTCACCTTAATATATGTCTTTCTAAACTTTCTAATATCACGCTTGAACATGTATCCTGCAATGTGGTGAATGTAGAAGCGCCTCAACTCAAGAATCTCAGAATGATAGGTTATTCTTCTGTAAACTTATCTGCAGATGTCGTTTCTTTGGAGAAAGTGGATGTCACTATTAGCTCTCCACACAATGCTCGAGCTATTGTTGGTCTGCTGCAACAATTTTGTAGCGTCAAATTTCTTACGCTTAACTTAGAAATTGTCGAGGTATGTTGCTATTGGTTGTTTTATGACGTGCATTTTTATAGTTGATATGTCTGTAGAATTGGGGTTTGGCTTTTTTTTTTTCCTCGTATAGTTTTGCTTATTCTGTTTTATATTGGCTTTTTAAATGTTTTTTTTACAAAGTTTCTCAAATTTGAAAAAGTAAATATCTTTATAATTTATAAGTTTAAAAACAAAGATTAATAGAAAACAATATTAGTTCGTTTTTATACCAAGTTCTTACATGGGTAAGAACGCTTGCATTTGATGGCTCTACTAATGAGATTCATCAAATTGCAAATTTGTTACGAAATCAATACAAATTATACGTATGCTAAAACAGTGAAGACATGGAAGGTTCTTAAAAATATACTTGTATTCATTATTAAGATGAGTACATTAAACTGTTTGTGTTTATATACATAATTTAAAATGTAATTTTTGTGCAGTGTCTTTCTTCATCTGTTGAACTAATCTCACATCAACCATCACCATTTGCTAACTTGAAGAGTTTAAAGATCTATCCAGCAATGAAGATATTACATGCAGAAGCAAATGTGTCTACTTTGGTGGAAAACTATTTCTTAGATAGTTCTCCAGGTGCCACACTCACAATGGTTTTACGCGAGGTACATACACCTTATAGTATGCTGGTACACATATGTGCTGCAACATACTTATTGCTCTGATCCCTTGCAGTTCTTATTCAAGATAGATTTGATACACTGTATTAGAGAGGGACAATAAATTGGTTACTTATGATCATGATTGGAGAGTATCTGTATATTTTTATATTTAATCTGATACATGGAAACCCTGCCGCAGGAGATTGAAGCGCACAAACTCATGAAAAAATTGCAGGAGTTTCTAAACCTTTGGAAAACAAATAACGACAAAAACACAGCCCGTGTGGATCAAAAGGAAGTTGAGAATCAGACGGCACAGCAAGAGACAATAATTGAGTCCCAATCTGGAGAAAGGTTGAGACAGATCAAAAGCTATTGGAGTGATTTTACTAAGTGGTCTAAGAAAGGGCATAAAAAGACTTGTTTCATCATTTCAGTGTTGCAGTTGATTGAAAGCTTACTGAAAAAGCTGCCTGCGTCACAGAGGGCTAAGATGCAACCAATGTATACTAGTCTGTATGCAGAGGCTGACACTTTCATGGATAATATGATGGATCGTACTGTGAGGATCCACTGTGATAAGAAGCCAAGACGTTCAAATGTCCACTGTCATGAACTTGCTACACCATCACAACCGCTTCCTTAGCAAATTGTATGCTTTCTATTAATCAGATAATCCCATATTTCCATCTAATAACTATATGTTTAGGTTCCGATATCCTAATTCCCCTATTGCAATAGTCAGCCACCTTGACCTTCACCATCGTGCACCACTTTGGAAGGTGAAGTTTTAGCCTTTTGTGCTCATGGACCCAACCATTCAGGACTTCCTTTTTTGCATTTATTATCCGTATATTAGTCAGTATCATGATTTTGGTTTGTAATTACATAATGTCTCCAATTATGATACCTACTTATTGGATGTTGGGATGTCGATGACAAGCGTCATTATATTTTGTAACCCCGTAACATCTCGATGCATGCTACTATGAATATTTTGGAACGTTAGTAAAATAACTCTTGTTGGTTCACCTTGATACATTTTTTGTTCTATTTTATAACATATATTTAACTTCTGTTCTCCATATACAACAACAGGGAGAATATTATAAACTTGCACTGGGTAGAAGTCATGTGGCAGACTGGCAGTGGCTGTTGACATTGTGGTCTTGATCCTTAGATCTTGCATAAAATTTTGATAAGCAAAAATGTGTCTGATCATATAATGGTTGTAGACTAGGTGGGGTGTGCATGGTCCAAAAACCGGACCGGACCGGCTAAGACCGGACCGGACCGAGACCCGATTTCGGCAAAAATCTTAGACCGAGACCGGACCGAATGTGGTCGGTCCGGTCTCGGTCCGGGTCGGTCCTTCGGTCGGTCCGGTCCAACAAGGCCAAATTAACCCAAATTTGTCGGTTTTGGTCCGGACCGAGGACCGAATTAGCCCAAAAGCAGAGACCGGGGACCGGACCGAATGTGGTCGGTCCGGTCCGGTCCAGGTCTCGGTCGGTCCGACGGTCGGTCCGGTCCGTTCGGGTCGTATGCTCACCCCTATTGTAGACACTCGAATGTGTATATATATACAGGAAATTTCAAACTGGCCATGAACAGTTATAGTCCAGAAATGAGGGCATTTGGTTTAGAGGTGGGTATGGGTATGGGTATGATTCAAGAGAGAGAGAAAACCCAACCATTATGGTGGGCTTGAGCTATGCCCAAATTTATGGGTTCGATATCTAATTTTAAAATCAAAACCTTCAAAACAAATAACTTTTTAAGGAATGAAACTCATTCCTCATTCCCATTCCCATTCCCATGAAACAAACACACAGAAAATCTAATACGGACTAAAATAGTAATCTATGCAAAACAAGATTTGAGAAACTTTCATGCTCTTAATTACTTTAAACCTACCATAAGATGAATGCACCCTTACAGAGCACTTAAATCAACATTTCATTGCTTTTACAATATGGTTCAGACTTGATAGTCTTGTGTCATGAGAGATCATCCCGCTACACAACCTACAGTTAAGATATACATTTATAAGCAGAAGCTTTTATGTCAACAAATCCTAGTTTTTTAGCGTATCTAATGTCACACCCCGCTTGTGGCGGAAACGCGAGGTGTGACGGTTCGGAACATCGCGTAAGAGTGTAGAACAATACTGATATGTGCAAAAACATATATCATTTCTTTATCAAATAAATCCCAAAATAACCAAGAAAGAGCCGTTTATTGCTAATATCTGTTGGTTTCTTGAGTTTTTGTATGTGCAGGTAAGGATATGACAAAACAGATATAAGAAAGCCAAAACCGAAGAAAACCGAGCACGAGAGAAAGAAGAATGCAAAAAGCCGAGGCTGGGAAAGGAATTTGCGAGTTTGGACAATCAATTCTCAAAATGGCAGTTTTAGTCCTTGAAGATTCAGAATTGTCATGTTTGGTCCTTGGAATTTTCAAAGTTGGCAAAATCAGTCCTTGGAGTATTTTAGATTTACAAGATTAGCCCTTGGATCACTTTTCAAAAATTACAGCCTTGGTCCCTTGAAAATCAGAAGTTACATAATTGGCCCTTATGTTTACTCTTGGATCCATTCTTAGTCCAAAATCCATTTACATTTAACCTTGGTCCAATATACTTACCAAAGGCCCAAAATACCAAAACCAAGACCCGGTCCAACAATACTTACCCGGTTTTCCCAACCCAATATCAAACCCGGTCAACACATAACCCACACTTAATACCCAGTCAAAGAATAATAAAAAAACCCCCCTGAGTACCCATGCGCGCCCAAACCCAGCAACCATTGTTACTGTTTACCACCCACCCTTTCACGTTTTACCTGATCCCATCACTTTTACCCGTACCATTTAAGTACTTCTAGAAGCTTACTGCCACCTTGTCAGAAGTGTGACTCACAAGAATGCCAGCATGGCAGAATAGAGCTCTCTGATTGGTTCCAACACCTCACAAATCTAATCCTATGGCTGAGATGATAGAAGATGATGTGGGATGTGATTCAATGGCCAAGATTGATAGTTCTAGAAGAATCCCAAGCCTCAGCTCAGCTTATAAAAAGCTCCTTACTCACAATGAAGATTTTCGTCCAATTCCTTAAGTCTTAGAGGAATTTTGACCATTTTATTTCCTGTCAAATTAGTTGCTTCAGTAGTATAATTGTTGTAATTCGTTCAAACTTTTGTGATCCGTTTTCAATTTCAATGCAATCTTTCAAGTTCTTGTTAAATTCTTGTTTTTCAGTTTTAAAAAGCTTGTGTGATTTGAGTTAAGATTATTGTTAAGATAAGCTCATATAAGCTCTAAAGCTTATATGAGCTTATGTCTGTTTAAGATTGTTCCAGCATTCAGTTTTGCAAAAAAATAAAGTCAACGTTAGTCAAACATAATCAAAGTTGGATGGCAAAACAATTTCTGATGTGATTCTGGTTTTAATGTGTTTTGAAGTTGAGTTTTATGATTATTTGTTCATTCCACTTTAGATCAAATCAGTTTTAATCAAATTTTATAGTTTAAAGTGTTTTTTTTTAGTCACTAAAAGGGTGTTTGGATTAAGCTGATATTAAGGATTTCTGTAAGTTGAATTGCTAAAGTTAAGTTTAAGGAGTTTATAAATAGATTTCAAAGCCTTTTCAATCAAGTTTTCAAAAGATCAAGACTGCTTTTGTGTTTTGGATTTCACTGTTTTAGTACTTTGATCTGTCTCATATTAGTATTTTCAAGACTGCTATTCTGCTCATCCTTTGGATATGATGGATTGATTTTTGTTTGCTAGAGTAGTTTACAGTTTTGATTGTCTGTTTTTCAGTTTATGTATCCATTAGATAAGTTTTACTTGTTCATTGTTGTGTTCAAAAGCCCCTTTTCTGCCATTTAGTCTGTCTGCACATCAGTTGCTAGTACTTGCCTTGTATTCTGTTTCCTTACTGCTCATTTTAGGTAGTGTAGTAAGTAGATAATACATTTATGCTATTAATTGCATTTTAGAAGTTGATTTTTAGGCTAGTTTTAGGACTGCAATTCCTAGTCATTTCTGTTCCTGCATTTCTGTTGAGTTGAGTTAGTAGTAGATAATCTTAGTCTCAATGTGCTTGCTAGCTAGTATTGTTTAGTTTTGCTTACTCATTATTCATCTAGGATCAGCTTAGTTTCAATTTTAGCCTTTAGGAGCTTAGTTGTTTAGCTTAATCAAGTCTGCTTGTTTCCTTCACATCTGCTGCAACAGTTCATTACTGTCCCAAATGCCCATTTAGTTTTTGATCTTTAATTTCTTTATCATTAGTCCTTATTAGCTGATATTTTATATATAGATTCTCTGGCTGGTTGTTTACTGATTTCAACTTCTGGATTTCCCATTAGCTTTTTAGATAAGCCTATGCAATAGCTTAAACTTAGGGGTTAAGTACTGTTTTGATAGAAAAGTCAGTTAGCATACATCTTAAGACAGAGCTTGTAGCTTGTTAGGATTAGGTGGAATCAGTTAGAATTGGCTTGTTTCAGCTTAATCTAGCTTCTGTAATCAATTGGTGCATTCTAGAGCTTATTTGCCTATTTTAAAGTGCTTATTCCTTAAACTGTTTACACTACTGCTCTCATTTCTCACACATAAGCATCATGTTTTATATTTTTTATAGCTTTAGAATAATATTTTAGACTTTTACTGAATTTTTCATAATTTTTAGTTACTGTTTACTATTTTTCCCAATTTAAAACAGTTTTTAGGTATTTTTAAATAGCTTTTATTGCAATTAATTCAGAAAATGTTCCAAAAAATAATTTTTCAATTTTCATAGATTAAGATAAATACAAAAAGCAAAAAAATAATTTTTCTAGATTTTTCCTAGCTTATTTTGTAATTTTTAGCCAATTAATTAGATTTAAATAGTTTTAAATTCATAGAAAATAGAAAAATAATCAGAAAAATAAAAAAATAGTTTTGAAAATTCTCTTATGGTATTTTAGATTTTATAAAAATAGTTTCATATTTTTCTCCTTAATTTTCATGATTTTTAGTATTTTAAATTAGTTTTAAAAGTTAAATATTAGTTTTTAATCCTAATAAATTCCAGAAAAATCCTAAAAATTAGTTTTAATTCATAAATAGTTTTCTAATATCATTTTTAGTATAAAAGTAATTTTAGGTTATTTTTAGGATTTATATTAGACGTAGTTGCATTTTATTCGCGTTTCGTTTTAATCCCGTTTTTGCATTTTAGTATAGATTTGCGTAGTTTGCCATAACTCTTAGGTTTTCCCCTTAGATTTTATTTCCATTTACTTTCCTTATCCCGTAGTTTAGAAAACATCATACTATCCCCTATTCTCTTATTCAAATCCCGATAATCGCGACGTGAGTTGGAAATTCCATTCAACCCTCGTTCGGAACGATCTCGGTACTCAAACCTAACACGTTTGAGTTACCCGCATACTACACACTTTTATATTATTGGTTTCCCGAGCGAATCAATTTTTACAGTGTTACATAAATGTCTTTATCCAACACTGGATAACGAAACATAAGTTATTAACTTGTTCAAAACGGTGTCTTTAGAAAAGCATCTTAACCAAATTATCGTGGTCTTTTGAAATGAGGACAATGAATAACTTCAATGCAAAAGCCTTCAAATAATATGGATGATCACCTGAAAATGTTACTCGAAAACGTCAACATAATGTTTGTAAGCTCACAGGTTTTAGGTGAAAACCGCGTTTGATGTGCATGTGAAACTTGTAGAAAAATAGTGAGTAAGATATACATAAAAAAGCACTAAATAAAATCACACGTTTCACAACAACCGAACCTCATGGCTCTGTCACACTTGGATAAATCCATATGTACTGGTGCCTCTTGCCAAGTTATACTCGGTGCCTCTTCCCAAAGTTATACTGAGTGTCACTTCCTAAAGTTATACTGGGTGCCACTTCCCAAAGTTATACTATCAACTTATCATTAAGCTTCAAACCGAAATTAAACAGTTGTGCACATTCAAGTCAAGTCAAGTCAAGTCACATAAATTGAATCCACACATTTATAACCGCACAATAAGGCATATATTGCAATCAAAACGCATATCTAGTCCAAAATATGAACACAATGTATCATAACATAAAAAGGTTCAAAAGATATTTGTGTAGCACATAAGTTGTCTGTTAGGAATTGGAAATTCCATAAGAAAGTGTCGGTCACCCCAATTATAGTCTAGCATATGTTAGCTCGTAGACTTGTAGTTATTTACGTTATTTAGTAGTTAATTAGTTAATTAGTAGCGTAGAATAGTTTAGTGTAACACCGTGGAGGAAGGACGGGTCTTTACCCACTGTATGCCTGATCCACAGTCCGAAGTAGGACGTGTAGTATGTAACTATAAATGCCCTCTACCTCCCAAGATAGAGGGTTGGACCTTTCATTCAATCTAACCTTCTTTCTTTTGTTTACTTTCTCTCTCTAGAAAGGCTCCCATCTTCCACTTTCTCTCTCTAAACCTTCAAAACATACGCCTCACTTTTATATGTTATGATGTGTTTATGAAATCCAATGTGTAACATTGTCCAAAGAAATAAAACGTTTTAGTGCAGTAAAAAATAAGTAATTGAAATAGACTTTGAGTATCATTTCCCCCAAGGAAAAAACATAATTAAAAAGAGGTCGCTAGAACTCACCTTAGTAAGCAAAAGTAGTAATCTAGGAATAAGTCGATCAATGAATAGTGTACAACGGTACAAATAAGTCGATCAATGAATAGTGTACAACTGTACCGAAATGCAACCTATATTGATAATGTCTGACTTAGTATTATGCTAAATGAAATGAAATGATGCAAATGTGTTTTTAAAACTTTGTATTACCAATATACGTTTGCGCTTTAGTTTTATAAGTTTTTACGTCAAATTTTACTATTCATTTTCATGTTTTAATACTTCATAAAAATTCTCAAGTGTCCATCTTTAGACATTTATACCTTGCCGATGCTTAGTATTTTAGGAAACTTTTGACTCATATGAAAAGTATTTATACGTTACTACACATTTCTTAAAGACTTTATGCCTCAATCAGACTTAAAAACGCTCTCAAACTTGTCCGGACAGCTCACTATTTAGGTACAAATAGTGGCTGAGTTTTTATTAAAAAGTGGATTTTTCACGGAACTTTGAACGGCTGTATACCCATCGTTACAAGAATTCACGACGCGAGTAAGTACTACTTTTAAAGGTTAGTGCGAGTACTACAACTTTCATATTTTGAGTTTAGAGAAATTCGGACACCTAAAGGGTCAAAACAGGGCTCAAACACGATGCGTCAGTAACAAAATGTGCAGTTTTACAGCTTTCGTCAATTTTTTTGTGATTTTCAAAAGGGCATACTTCTTTGTTTTAAATCCGTTTTTAGTGGTTCAAGTGGCCACATTTAAGTTATATGTCTAGTTTTTAATAAATATATTAGATGTTGCAAAACTTGACTTCCCGTTGTCGAGAAATGCGCCTAAGTACTGCCTTCTATGTCTACGCTAAATACCACTTTTTCAACACTTTTTGCCAACAAAATCAACAACACTAAACTAAACCTAGTCCCTTCCATCGATTGTTATTATTTTCTCAATCAAACAACAACTCCAACTATTCCTAATCCCTTCCAACAATTTATAACAAGAACATAAACATGGTAAATAACAATTAAGCCGAAGAGGCCGCGCATTGGACTTTTTACACATTTTTACTTAAATAAGCCGAATAGGCCGCGCATTGGACTTTTACACATTTTTACTTAAAATAAGCCGAATAGCCGCGCATTGCAATTTTTACACATTTTTACAAGAAATGAGCAACGCAACCATGGTGATACATTTTTATCAAAAACCTCATGTACAAGTCGTTTATATGAGCATATGTATGTAACTTTTGTAAACTGTTTCATGTAGATTTTTGCAAATGACTTGTAATTATGTTAAACATAGGTGATGATGCTAAAAGTACAAGAATATACATTTAAAAAAAAATGTTTTCTTACATCATATGGTAAAAAAGATTGGATTTAAGTGCAAGAATCAACCCAAATGACTATCTAGTAACCCCAAATAAGTAGACCAATGAACCTAAACAACTAGTATAACCCAAATCTTCTTGAAAATACTTGAAGTGTAAAAATTTATGGAATGTGTGTGTGTGTTGTAGTCGACGACCAAAGAGAGAAAAGGAAGGGAAGAAAAACTTTGATATTACTTTGTTGGAAGTGTAGAGAGAAATGACTAGTAGGTAGTTTATATAGTTGGACTTGTAGTAGTAAGGCTAAAATCAAATAGGTAAGTACCCTTTTGGTGTGTTCATTTTTGGTATAATACAAAAGTTAGTTGAGAATTAGAGGGTTAGTACATGTAATAGGTTACAATGTGTGTGAGTAAATGGGACATGGTTAGTTAGGCATAAAACAAAAAAGCCATGTGGGTGTGTGGGATCGGTCCAAGCAAAGCAAAGGAAGGGGGAGAAATTTTTTTCAAAGTTTTGATTATTTATGAGTGTAGGTTAATTAGTTGTGTAGCAATGTGATGCAAGATGCATGCATGCGTGAGCAAAAATGCAAAGTGCACGCGTTATGCACAAAATAGTAAAATAATTGTAATGACTTATAAAATGAGTTTAATAATGTGATAATGTACTAATTCAATGTAAACCAAACTTAGTCCAATGTCGGTACGCGTTCGAGGTCGTTTTTCACAATACGTGGGATAACTTCCGGGTTTTAGTTTAAAGTAACACATAAACGCTAAAATTGAATGTTTCGAGTTTTTAGTCAAAATTTGACCTAAAAAAATGTTGGTTTACGTTAAATTTTGTTTTTCGGGTTACGCGATTTAAGCGTTCAGAGTAAATAGTTTTGAGTTTATGATCAAATATAGCCCTGAAAATGCTAATTGCTACAGTTTACACCCGTTAAGAGAATTTCGTCCTGAAATTCAGTTATTGTCATCTATAGTTCAATCTCTCTAAAAGTTAAGAATATATGTGATTTGTATAATTATTGTGTTCTCAAGTATACTTACATCCACGGCTTAAGTTCCGAATAAGCTTACAATCCGGATCTTATCTCGTCTAAGTCGTTTAACTCCTCAAATGAGGATTTCGGTTGGTCTTCCACATAATTGAAATCAATTCATTAGACTGAATTCCTACGAGGTGATAACCATTTAATCACCAACTAGGCTATTCTTTGAGGCTCATCACATGTTAATCACTAAAATTAGAGGGTGTTTGTAGATCAAGATGACTAATTTTGCTGACTGAACTGCTAGTACAAAGAAAACGACCTAGATACCTATTAGAATCAACAAGGTCAATGCTTGTGCGTAGAACTCAATGGGGGTCAAAGTATAACAAAGGAACTAGAAGTCAAATTAGGTCTCCTGTGTGGCGGTCACATCTTATGCGGCAAGGTAAAACACTACTAACAGTCGTAACTTATGACAACTTTATCCGAGCTCGCCCTCCTGTGCGTTATGAATTATGTAGTCCAAAAGTAACTATCGAGTGGTTAGATTCAATGGAATAAGCTTTTCCGTCCGTGAACAAATTTGTCAAAAACCTTAAGTTGCTTTAGTCTAACTTAATTTCACAACTCATCAAACAAGAACTGTCATTAGATTAAGTTAAGTAACAACTTGAATCTAACTTAATTTCACAAATCATCAAACTGTTAGTTTTATGGACATAAATTAGTAGTCGTGAGTTAAGATCGAACTCGAGACCACGGGATTGCAGGCTTTACGTATGAGAATTAAAGTTAATAATTAAATGTAAAATATTATATTTATTTATTAATTACACGAAATATATAACGAACGTTAAGTTAATTAAGTGTAATGGACTAACGATCGTTAAATGTTAATTGGAAGGACTAAATAATAAAATAGAGATTGGGAAGTGTTGTTCCCGTTTCACAATCGTATAAAACAGTTAAAGCGATAAATAAACAGATTGTGAATAATGACTAAAAGTAATGCAAGTAAAAATACACTGATTAATTTTCAACGTTTATATCCTTTATTAGAAATGAATAAAAAAGAATACATTACCCAAGTACTTGCGGAATAGTACATGGGATTGAAATGACAAAGTATGGTATCTCCTCACTAAGCTCAGGCTAAGTCTGAGCACAATTACAAAGGTACCACTGAGCTATCTCAGGGACAGAGTTGTATTTGGAGGAGTGAAAGATGGCTTGTGTGTGTGTGTGTGTTTTACAATTATCACTTGCTTTTTTCTTTCACTCCATCTCTTATGCTATTTATACAAGTATGGTTTTAACTCTATCATAGAGGACAAACTGACAGGTTACAGAAGACAAAATTCTGATGTATTTTGTCACTGTTTACATTGGCTATATTGAGTAAGTGACAAGGCTGCTTTCTTCTAGTCAGTGATGACACTGAACCTGATAGTTAGCCATTCAGGGGAAGTTTGACTTTGGTTGATAAGGCCTTCGTCTTATCTGATTCAAACTTATCCCGCCTTGTCTCGCTCATTCTTCAGTCTTCATTGCCTTAAGTCTTCAACTTCAGTTTGTCTTCAGTGAGTAGTTGGTGAGGAGTTTCGGGATTCAGTGAGTTATTGTTATCACTCACTGAATCCAGCATCTTCTTCTTGACTCAGTCTTCACCCCTTAAGTTCCGCCTTACTGAGTGGAGAGACTTCTTTGTCTCTTACTGAGTATCCCGAAGATAGCTCACTGAGAGACTATGCTCTCAGTGACTTGTTAATGTTTAAGGGATTAAACACTCAGGGTATTTTCTATTCAAATCCTAGACTTAAGGGGTTTGGGTATTTACTGAACCCAACAGTCTCACCATATTTGGATATACAAATAGCCTAAGTGTTTGATCAGTGTAAGTGAGCAAATGGCTTCTTCTTACACTGAATGTACTAATGAACATAATATGGAACACTGAATAATTTAACAAAACATACATCGTTTATTGATCAGATTACATGGTTCCTATCACTAGTACATTAGATAAAACATATGATGTCACTCAAGATGAATTCCCGGTGCTTCAAGCTTTGGTTTCTTCTTGAGGAGTGTTTCTTTGTCAGGATGCTCTCTTATCTTAGCATTCAAGTCATTGCAGAACCTGACGTTTGCTGGAGTTTGGATTTGAGAGGCCACTGGTAGATGACTTTCCATGTAGCCACACTTGCCTGATCAATGTCACTCCACCTTTGGAATGTTGGGTTCCCATAGACATCAATAAATAAAAGTCCTCTTTCAGGCTTTTCTATAACAAGACAATTCACAAACTTAACTCCTTCAGGCAGCTCCTTGTTGCATTCAAAACCAGGGACCTTAGATTCAGGCTCAGATTCAACCCTTTTTATTTTGCCTTGGGATGATTGAGGTTGAGATCCTTGAGTTGCAGTGGGAGCAGGTTGTATCCCAAGTTGTGCTGGTGCTTCCCTGAGTCTTTCATAGTGCTTACTGAGGGTTTTCATAAGGTCATTGACCACTGCATTTTGCTTTTTTGCTATGATAGGACCAAGCTCATCAAGTTCAGTGATCCCAAAGTCGGTGAATTTCAAAGGATCATGAACCTCAAAGTGCCTTTTATCATCCCCCCTGTAGACATTCATTGCCAGTGGTTTGGATATGGGGATGATTTTTACATCAGTGATTTTCTCAGGCATCCTTCTGCTTGTCATGGTCCAGTTGTAGTGGTCAATCCTTTCTTGCCTGATAGCAACAACCTTCTTGTTCTTTTCATCCAGCTTCTTCCTCAAGCCAGCCATTTGAGCAGCCTGAGCATCTTTGAACTTTTATCCAGCCTGTCCTTTTTCAATTTTTTGGGATCAATTCCAATGTTTTCAGCTTCTTCAGATACGACTTGGACCAGGGCTTCTTTGCTTTTCTTTTCCTCCTCAGCCAACTTCTTAAGTCTTTCTTCTTTATCAAGATATGTAGTTATCTGTTCTGGACTGAGTAAGTACTTTTTGCCTTGAATTTCATAGAGGATTTTCTCAGGCTCTTTTGGGATCATTATGGATTTGCCTTTATCTTGAGCTAATGAAGAAGATGCTACCAGTGGAGGTGTTGTTGTGATGATTGGTGTTGTTGTTGCTACTGTCATTGTCATTGTAGTTGTTGTTGAAGGTGGGACTGATGAGATAGGAGTTGTTGATACTGGTTGAGTTGGCTCCCCCTCAGTGTGAGAGGGAGTCTCTTCAGCAATATTCTCCCCCTCAACTGTTGCCGCAACGTCAGTGAGGGCAAGAGTTGGTTGTGGCACTGAGGGAGACTGAGCTGCTTGAACTTTAAAGGCTTGATAAATCTCCGTGACCATGGTCTTGATGTCAGTTGTATCTTGTTGAAGACTGGTGACCTTTTCAGCAAGAGTGGCTTGAGATAATTCCAGGGCAGTCATTCGAGGCCCAAGATTCCAGGCCATTGAAGACGATGCTTTAGCCAGATTTTAACTTGAGCATCCAGTGAACCCAATGTTGATTGAAGAGACTGAATGGAGGTCTAAAGACCCTGAACATTTGCAGATTGGAGCATGTTGATTAGTTCAGTGAGACGAGAGGAATTCTTTACATAGACCTCAGTAGCCTCCAGCACATTGGAATTGAGTGCTGGGTCTTCTTTGACAAAGTTCCTGATTTCATCCAACGTTACGCCACACGTCTGAAGGTGCTTGAGAAATTTTTTCAGGTTGTCATCCAGCCTTTCTAGATGATCATATATGAAATCCCTGTGCTCATCAGCGTTTGAATGGGCAGTAACTACTTCATCTCTTAGATCGGCATAACTGGCAGCTGCTTCAACATGTTGATCCCAGAGAGTATCAGTGACACCGGAGTATAGCTTCCTTGAAGCCTTAGTGATCCACATAACCAGCTGTCTTTCAGTCAGTGGAAGAACATTGTCAAACTTTTTGAATTCATCAGATGTTGAAGAGTCTGAGGAAGCAGAGGAGTTATCATCAGCTTGAAAAGGTGACTCCTCAGGCTTCTCTGGATCAGGCTGAGATTCTTGTTTGTGTAGTTGAACCTCAGTGTCCATGTCTTCTCCAGCTGAAAGGATTTCATCTACACTGTCAGCAAGCTCCTCATCAGAGAATAAAAGATCAGTAACCTAAGCAACAGTCAGTAAACCAGTGGGGGTGATGGGTTCCATATCAGCGGGTGGTATTTGTCCCTCTGAGTCTTTGTCCCCCTTTGACCCCTCAGACACTGATGGCTTTTTCCCAGTGCCTTCGCCGAATTCAGGATTGGTTATGAGTTCCGTATCGGTGGGTTGTTTCTTTCCCTCCGAGTCTTTGTCCCTCTGTGCTCCTTCAGGCACTGGTGGGTGTTTCCCAGTGCCATCCTTAGAAGCGGTGGTAGTGATATCCCTATCAGTGGGTTGTTTGTTTCCCCCTGAGTCTTTGGGATCATTCAGTTGGCCCTCGGACAAAAGCGTGGATTGGCGAATGTCCTCCTTGGGCAGTGTGGAAGGCGCTCCCCTACCAGCGGGTTGTTTGTTTCCCTCTGGATCTTATGGAGTAGTAGATGGGACCATGGGCACTGACTGTGATGTATCAGTGTCCTTCGTTGTCACCGGGGTGGATGTTGCTTGGTCTCCTTTGGGTGGCAGATCAGTCTTGGGCTTTCTTTGCCTTTTTGGCTGTGTTCCTGAAGCCTCAAGGCCCTGAGGCTTGGGTTTGGTTTTAGTCCCAGTCTGAGACTTCCCCTTTCTCTTTTTGGGAGCAGGGTTAGGAGACACTGAGTCCCTCTGGTTGTTTACAGCAACCATGTGGGCTGTCAATTCTATATCAGTGACTTGGGATGGGTCTTTTTGAAAATTTGATTGACTCAGGATACCAGGTAAAGCTGTGTATTTGTATTCCTGAGGATAATTGCAACCCAGTAACACTTGCAAAGCGCATGAGACAAACCTAGGATACGAAAAGTATTTCGTCCTAGTTTTGCTCACTAGCTTGGTTACGAGATCACTGTAAATGATCTCCCCTATGTCGACAGTAATCCCTGTCATCAAGAAATATGTCATCATCAACTGAATAGAGTTAACTTGTTCAGTGGATGAGTGGTTCCCGCCGAGAACCTAAATCACAAATGTGAACAGGATCTTCCAAGCCGCGGGAAAAGAATTCTTGGTGACTGGGGTTCTGTCCAAAAACTTTGGATCTAAAACAATTTGTTTTAACCCTTCCTTAACAGTGTAGGGTTCAGGATAAGCAACATATTTTCCAGAGTTATAGTCTAGCCCTGTTGATGTACAAAATGTTTTATAGTCCAGGGTGACTGACTTTTCCCCATTAAAAAGACTGAATTTGATGAGATACTCCCTGAGTGGTCTAAGGTCACTCTCATCAGTAGAGGGTGTCGGGTCATAGGCCACAGTTGTTGCCCAAAACTCCCTGAGGAGGTTTTGGTACAGTGTAGAAGGGGACTGAGTAAAGGCCTGTTTGAGTGGGCAGTTGAATAAAACCTTCATGATTCCCTTATAGGCTGGGACATCAGGAGGGTATTCAAAGTTGTCTATAACATTATTAGTTTTGAACTCAACATTTTCAAGACCGCCCACCCACTGAGGTGCAAAGTGAAGAGACTGTGTTCTTGCCATTTCCATTGAAAAGTTTTAGGGTTTTGAAAAAAAAATTCTTGACAAGAACAATCAAAGAGGTTTGAGTCTCTTGAGTTTTGTGATGAAAAACCTTTTGTAAATTGTTTACAGAGAAGATTTTACAGAAAACTGATTTGAGGATTTAAAGAACACACAAAGATTTCTGGGTTTGAGAGAGAATTTTGACAGCGTTTTGTTTCAGAAATGATTTGTGTGTGTTTTTGATGTTTTGAAGGGGGTATTTATAGAGTGGTGAGAGGGGTAAATTTTGCATAGATGAGGATTTGTAAAGTCGGTTTTTGAAAACGTTTTAATTTCCTCATTTAATGCCACCATTCCACTACCCGCTGTAATTTCCCTGTTGTCAAGGGAACAGTTGCAGTGCACAGTAAAAGTGCATATTGCAGTATTAAAATATCCATAGGATATTTCTTGTGAGAGAATGCATTTAATGCCAAGTGGGATGAGGTAAGGTTTGAGGGTCCCTTGACTTTAGTGACAGAAGGATAAAGAGACATATTCCTATATTAAATTGGTATTCTTACCAACCTAGGACATTTAAGTAACTAATACTTGGTGCATTTAGTTACTCATTCAATGCTCAGTATCCAAAGTTAGGGTCCCTGAATGAGTCTTACTCATTCAGTGAGAAAGTTGTATTGGGGTTTCGTTCAGGGAGCATGGACCATTTCAGAGAGAACTTACTGAGATTGGGATTGATTTTCAGGTTGCTGACATTCAATGTCAAGCATTCCCAATTTAGCTTTCAGTCTCCTGAAGGTAGGTTCATCTAAGGGTTTGGTAAAGATATCAGCAAGTTGATATTCAGTGGGGATGAAATGAAGTTCTTTATCTCCTTTCATTATGTGGTCCTCGATGAAATGATATTTGATATCAATGTGTTTGGTTCTTTGGTGAAGGACAGGGTTGTTGGAGATTGCAATAGCACTGGTGTTATCACAGAAGATGGGTACCATTTTGTAATGGATGTTGTGGAAAACTAGAAGGGAGGGGGTTGAATAGTTTTGCCGATTTTACGTTAGTTTTAAAAACTTTTAGATTCGTTAATATGTGAGATCTTATGGATGTAGAGAAAGTATAGATCTAATGATAAAGCAAGTAAATAAAGTAAAGCGAAGGGAAAGAAAAGACACAACCGATGTATAGTGGTTCGGCTACAAGGACACCTTCCTTGCCCTACTCCACTCCCCGAGTCACCTACTCGAGAGTTCAAGCACTATGTCAACAAACTCCTTCACTTGGTGGAGAAGCCTTCACAACGTTGCTTACACTTTTTCCGGTACAAAGCTAAATACCGAGTCCGTAGCACGGTGGACCAAACCAACACGACTATTACACAACAAATATGTGAAATATCAAATACAAGATCTTCGCTACAGAAATCTTGCGGAGTGACAAATCAATCAAGGACCCCTTGCTTGGATGACTTGTAGAATGCTCGTGATCTCGCCTTAGAGAAGGACCTATATGAGGATCACAATAGAAAGAAAGAAGAACAACTCTCTAGATCAAGTGATCTATATGTTAGAAGAGAATGAGAGTGTTTGAGAGATTTAGTAAGAAGAGGGGTGAGTTAGAATGAAGAAATAGCTCTCTATTTATAGGCAATTTCAGCCACTGTTCCCCGGAACCCACGGATCCCTTCCACTTGGGATCCGTCTAGTGTAATCCTAGGGATCCGTGGAACGCTCCTCTTTGCCCATGGGTTTTTTGGTTATGGGTCATGGGTTATGGGTTGGTCCATGGGTTTTCTTTAGATTCAATGTATCTAAGTATACATTGTATCTAGCCAACTTGGGTATGGGTTAAGATCCATGGGTTAAGGTCCATGGGTTATGGTTTTTACCCATCCTAATAAACTATTACAACAAATGCTTAATTACTACATTTTTGTATTTAAATGGCTATATGTAAATGCTTTACAAAAATAACATGTATCCTTATAATTATACTTAAGATAACATTATATTTATTATCAACAAAACACAAAGAGATCGAAAAATATTAATAAACGTTTTTACGGTTTATTTGTATTAACAATCTCCCTTTTTTTGTTGATGACAAAACATAATGTTATGATGAGTAAAACTTAAGAATAGATGTAAGTTTTGAAAGCCCCTAAGTTTTACTTCTTCTCCCCCTTTTTGTCGAAACAAAAAGTTAACCCTTGGAAGAAATAAACATAAAAGTGTGGAAAAATTAGTCCACGTATCGCTAATTCCCCCTTGACGGTAGCTCCCCCTTGTTTGGGGCGTCAAGTGAAGAAAAAATAAAGAACCTACAAAAAGAAAGGTTAGTAACATGCTTAAATAATCTTGTGATTTGCCGAGAATCAAGATTGGGAGCAAAGGTATGTAAACATGGCCTTATAATAAAACAACAAAGTGTAGTGGTATTTATGCCACCTACAAGCATGTAAAAATAAGAACAAGACTTGTTCTTGAAAATGACTCAAATGAAAAAGTACTAAAAATAAAATAGTAGTAATGATTCCATCCATGCTTGCATAAGGTTTATGGATGGAGGTTTTGATGAGTGATGGTATTGATGCGATCAAGGATGAGGTTGAGTATGAAACGCATTTCTTCCCTAACTTCTATTGCGATTTCCCTAGTGGATTGGCAATGTTCACAATGTAAGTGATGTGGGTAATGAGTGCGGAAGTTTTCCGGGTTGTTTTGATTTGAGTTATGCGGAAGATGTGGTGGAAAAATAGGAAAATATGGATCAACATCCGGAATGTTGGTAAGTGGTGGTGGAAAAGAACCTAGATGTTCTTGTAGTGTTATGGGAGCTAATGGTGGTGATGTTTCTAGATCTTGAAAAATAGTATTTGGAGATGTGGGGGGTGTTGAAAAGACTACTTCTTTTTGTTTAGATCTTGTTGGAATCTTAAGGAGTTCCAAAAGAGTGACTTTAGGTGGTGATGAAGTTGGTGTACTTTTTGGTGATGAGGGAGGTGCTATAATGGAAGCATCTTGTGGTGAGTTATTTGTTGAGGATGAACCATTTGAGGTTGGTTTTGCTAAACAACAAGATCGGATACTAATCCGTGCGGATATTCTAGAGTTAGATTGTGGTATTTTAGATGGTGGTAGTACAAAGGTTTGGGTATCATGAAGATGATTGTTTGTACTAGGTGATTCATCTAAAGGGTTTTTGGATGACATGGCGTATTGTATTTGTGAGGATGAGATGGATTATGCAAGCATTTTGGGAGTTTTATATATATATAAAAAACAAAGCATTGTAATGAATGCTTGACCCAAAATGTGGATTAAAATCTAATGATTAGAAATGAATTCAAGGCATGTAATCATGAGAACACAAGCATTAAAGAGCATACTCCCAAAAATGAAACAAATGTGGATTTTTCATTCAAAAAACAATAGAAGGTAAAAACAGCTTCTGCTTCACGGATCCCACGGATCCTTCCTTTGAGGGATCAGTCCAGCATGAAGGCTGGGATCCGTGGGTCTGGTGATTCAGGCAACACAAAATTGGAGACATTTTTGCCTAGTGTGTGCCTATATGCAAACTATTTGGAGTTGCGGTTATCTCGATCCCTAAAAAGAAACAAAAAATAAACTAGAAGTAGAAAAAGTATCCTATTGAGATAACCCGAAAACACATATTTAGTACATAAGTACGTAATTTAGTGTTATCAATGCTCTTAATTCATTGTTGCTTAAATGAATGTACCCGAAAACACATATTAGTTATGTGTCCCCTTTAGCATTCAAAAGACATGAGATGCAATGAAAACGGGTTTTTACTTTGTATTCATAATGAAAAAGCGATTTGTCCTAGACGTGAGAAATTGATTTTGTGAAATTGATACGGGAAGGTATCATCCTTTTAGAAAACGTTTTGAAAAGAGGTTTTCTTTGAAAATGTGTATGTGTTTGCAAAAAAAATAAGAAAGCTATAACTGGAAAACTTATCTTGGGTTTTGAAAATTCCCGTATTGTTTTGAGTTGTGAGTGAAATAGAGATCCTAGACTCAGAAAGAAGAAGGCTAGTGTTTACATACCTTGTAGAGTCAAAGAAATTACGACGTTTGTTCCATGAGACCAAGACCAAGACCAAGACCAAGACGAAGTAGGTTGAATTGTTCCCGCTTCAACGGTTTGGTGAGGACGTCAGCTATGTTGTCTTCGGATGCTACCTTCTCAATAGAGATGTTCCCCTTTTGAACATTATCTCTTAAGAAGTGATGACGAATCTCTATATGCTTTGTGCGAGAATGCAATACCGGATTTTTGCTTAAGTCGATGGCACCTTTGTTGTCACATAGAATGGCTATGTCGCTTAGATGAATGTCGTAGTCGACTAACGCTTGTTTCATCCATAGTGCTTGTTGGCATGCTTTGCCGGCGGAGACGTACTCGGCTTCGGTTGTTGATATTGCTAGTGCCGTTTGTTTCTTAGAAAACCAAGAGGTTAAACAACATCCCATGAAAGTACATACCCCACTTGTACTTTTTCTATCAACGTAATCATCTGCATGGTCAGAATCTGCATATACAATTGTTTCTACTCCCGTGCCCTTAGGATACCATAATCCTAATTGTGTTGTACCCTTGATATATCTAAAGATTCTTTTTACGGCTTCTAGGTGTGATTTTTAGGGTCTTCTTGAAATCTAGCACACAAGCAAACACTAAACATGATATCCGGCCTACTTGCCGTGAGGTAGAGAAGACTACCTATCGATATTTAGTATTATCTACGGATTCGCCGTCTTCATCTTTTGTGAGTTTGGTGTCGGATGACATTGGTGTTCTAATTGGTTTCGACTCTTCTAGACCGAATTTCTTTAACATCTCTTTTATGTATTTAGATTGATTAAAGAAGATACCATCTTCTACTTGTTTTATTTGTAGACCAAGAAAGAAACTAAGTTCTCCCATCATACTCATCTCGAACTCGTCATGCATGATTTTAGAGAAATCATCACACATGTCTTGACAAGTGGATCCGAATATAATATCATCTACATATATTTGCACTATGATTATATGTGACTCTCTTTTCTTAGTAAAAAGTGTGTTGTCAACTAACCCCATGGTATAGTTGTGTTTAATTAAAAAGGACTTGAGTCTATCATACCAAGCTTTTGGAGCTTGTTTAAGACCGTAAAGGGCTTTCTTTAATTTGTATACATGTTTGGGTTTTTCAAAATCGATGAAGCCCGGAGGTTGAGCTATATATACTTCTTCATTAATGAAGCCATTTAGAAAAGCGCTTTTGACATCCATTTCATAAAGCTTTAGATCATTAGCACAAGCATACGCAAGAAGTATTCTTATAGACTCTAATCTAGCCACGGGGGCATAGGTCTCATCAAAGTCTATTCCTTCTTGTTGGTTATACCCTTGGGTAACGAGTCTAGCCTTGTTCCTAGACACTACTCCGTTTGCATCTAATTTGTTTTTATAAACCCATTTTGTTCCTATTATGGTTTGATTACTAGGTGGAGGGACAAGCGTCCAAACATCATTAGAAACGAATTGATTAAGTTCTTCTTGCATAGCCATTACCCAACTCTCATTTTTTATGGCTTCTTGTGTATTCTTAGGTTCTATGGTTGAAACGAAACAAAACAAGCTACTTTGGTTTTGAACTTGAGACCTTAATGTTCGTTCGTTTAACTTTCCTATGACTTTATCTACGGGGTGATCTTTGGACTCTTTAATGTTTATGATTTCATCATTTAAAGGTTCTTCTTCTTCATTTAACTTTTTCTTTATTACTATAGCTTCACTTTCTATGATCTCGTCATCGACAAGAGGTGGAGAGGGTTTGGGTGGACTTTCATCAAATTTTATGTTTAATGACTCTTCTACCTTCATTGTTTCTTTGTTTAATATGATGTAAGCTTTGCTATTTGGCGAGTAACCTAGAAAGATACCTTCGGTTGATTTAGGATCAAATTTTGTAAGGTAATCTTTAGTGTTAAGAATAAAACATTTGCTTCCACAGACTCTAAAGTGATTTAACGTAGGCTTTTTGCCTCGGAGTAACTCATATGGAGTTTTACCTAAGATTGGTCTAATTAAGACTCGATTGAGTATGTACGTTGAAGTATCAACGGCATTACACCAAAACTTTTGAGGTATGGATTGTTCATTAAGAATGGTTCGACTCATTTCTTGTAGGTTTCTATTCTTTCTTTCTACTACCCCATTCGATTGTGGAGTGCGTGGAGCCGAGAAGTTGTGAGTAATACTATTAGCGTCACAAAAGGCTCCAAATTGCACTTCATTATCGAATTCCCTACCATGATCCGTCCTAATGGACACTATAGGACTTCCTAGTTGTCTTTGGATCTTTTTGCTTAAGATTTCAAAATAACTAAAGGATTCCGTTTTGTTCTTTAAAAATTTTGTCCATGTATACCTAGAGTAGTCATCCACTATGACCAAAGTGTAGTAGTTGCCTCCATAACTTTGGATAGCGGATGGACCAAATAAATCCATATGAAGTAATTCTAGACACCTAGTTGTAGACACCATGTTTTTATCTTTATGACTAGAATGAGCTTGCTTTCCTACATTACAAGCATCACAAAAATGATGTTCATATTTTAACTTAGGTAGATCTCTTACTAGATCTTTGGATGATAGCGATTGAAGAAGTCGCATATTGGCGTGACCTAATCTTCGATGCCATAAGGTCG
The DNA here is from genome assembly GCA_019973895.1 of Chrysanthemum seticuspe. Lineage (NCBI taxonomy): Eukaryota > Viridiplantae > Streptophyta > Magnoliopsida > Asterales > Asteraceae > Chrysanthemum > Chrysanthemum seticuspe. Next base: position 67,575,790 of record BPTQ01000005.1, on the reverse strand, counting down.
AAGTATCATCCATAGAGGTAGGACATAGTTTGTCTTTAGGTTCATTACCGATTTTAATGACATAGACTCCATGTTTCCTAATTCCTCTTCCTATGGTTATGCCATTTTTTAGTATCTTACTACCAGTTTTGGTAAAAAGTACATTGCACTTTTTATCACATATTTGTCCTATACTTAAAAGGTTAAAGTTTAGGTTTTCTACGTGACACACATCGTTAATGGTTAGAGATTTGTTAGAAATCGTACCTTTACCGATGATTCTACTTTTACTATTTCCAAACACTACATTACCTCCATTTACGGATTCATATGTGGAGAATAGATCCCTATTGTCGGTCATGTGCCTCGTGCACCCGCTATCCTTGACCCATTCATCAGGATCTAGGTCGACCTTTAAGCACACCTAAAACAATAATAAACTCAAAAGTTTGGTCCCCATTTGTTCATGGGTCCATTAGTGTTAAACATTCCATTCATGTTAGAAATGTATCGATAAGATGAGTATGCATTCCATGGAGCAAAGTTTTGAAAAGGAAAACCGTTTTGCATATTTGGGTTCCATCCTATTTGATGGTTACTTCTTGGATAAATGGTATTAGGTCTCCTAGATGGATTATGTTTTGAAAAAGATAGAGCTTTGTTTCTTGCAAAAGTAGGATTATATTTTAGAGGTGGTTGTCTAGTGGTGACATGAGTTGGTTTCTTCCTATTAACGATAACAAACTCAGTTCTAGATGAAGATGCTACGTTATTGCCACTATTTGCTACAGCAGATCCACGGATCCCTGTCTGTACACTAGCCGGTTCCCTTTTTGGGGGATCTGTGGGATCCGCCACAACAGTGGCTGGTTTTTCTAGTGCCTTAACAAATTTTGTTTCTTTACTTTCACTAGTTGATGGATCAAGTTGTTGAATACCTAGGCCTTTTTGGTTGTTACCAGTTTTAACACCATCTAGTATTGTATCTAAAGTGTTTGTACTCATTCTAGCAATTTTAGAATCTAGATGATCAACTAGTGTTTGAAGTTGAATGCAAAGTTCACATTCACCACTTGCTATTTTACCCTTTTCTAAACGTTTTAGTTTTGCTTTTAATTCTATGACTTCTTTATCTAAATGTTGACTTTGACTCTTTAAAAGCTTGTTTTTTTGATTAGTTTTAAGCTAATATTGCATAGTTTGTCATATTCATTATGCAATGAGTCGTCATCAAGTGATGAACTACTATAGTATTCGTGACATACCTCGTCATTTGCCATGAGACAAATTTCTTCGTCCTCCTCATCGCTCATTCCCCACGTGCCGCTCACGAACGCCTTTTGATCATCCCGTTTGGGACACTTACTAATAAAGTGGTTTGGGTCCCCACATTTAAAGCAAGTACGATCATCCTTTGGCTTCTCGTCCTATTTGCTTTTTCGAAAGCCTTTCTTATCGTCATACGGTTGTTTGACGTATCTTCCCTTTCTTCTAAAGAACTTTTTAAAGTCCCTCACCGCCATAGCGTACTCCTCGTCGTCACTACCCGAGGAGGAGTTCTCTTCATCGCTTGAAGCCTTTTTGGCTTTTAGGGCGAGAGATTTGTGTTTCTCTTTCACCTTTGAGGCTTTGGAGTCTTTAGCAAGGACAAGCTCGTAGAATTTTAGGTTGCCTATGAGTTCATCGAGGGTGAGGGTTGTCAAATCTTTTGACTCTTCAATCGCCGTCACCTTGGATCTCCACTTCGATGGAAGTGCCCTTAGATATCTCCTAACATGGTTACGGCTAGAAGAAGATTCATCAAGTGCTTGTAAAGATGTAATAATAGTATTAAAGTTAGCAAATGAATGATCTATAGTTTCCTCATCCGATATTGAAAATTGTTCATATTGTTGAACAAATAAATCAATTTTATTATTTTTGACTTGTTCATTGCCTTGATGAGTTACAACTAAAGAATTCTAAATTTCTTTAGAGGTTTTAAGCAAAGAAATTCTTTCGAATTCCTTTTTCGGTAAAGCATTATACAAAACCATTTTTGCTTCACTATTTTTAGAAAGCTTTTTCTTCAAATCATCATTTAGTTTATCATGAGGTATGTTAACTACATTCCCTTTATCATCTTTTGAGGTAGCCTCAAAATCGCCTTCAACAATAATATACCAAAGATCAATATCTTTAGATTTCACATATGTTTCGAATCTATTTTTCCAATATATAAAACCATTAGTTTCAAGTAGTGGTGGTCGTTGCATAGATTGCCCTTCCTTATAATTTTCAGAACCCATAGTGATCAAAAAGTTTTTAAAGTACAATTTTACTTTAAAAGTTTTATAAACTTAGCTCTTGATGCCAATTGTGGAAAACTAGAAAGGGGGGGGGGTTGAATAGTTTTGTCGATTTTACGTTAGTTTCAAAAACTTTTAGATTCGTTAATATGTGAGATCTTATGGATGTAGAGAAAGTATAGATCTAATGATAAAGCAAGTAAATAAAGTAAAGCGAAGGGAAAGAAAAGATACAACCGATGTATAGTGGTTCGGCTACAAGGACACCTTCCTTGCCCTACTCCACTCCCCGAGTCACCTACTCGAGAGTTCAAGCACTATGTCAACAAACTCCTTCACTTGGCGGAGAAGCCTTCATAATGTTGCTTACACTTTTTCCGGTGCAAAGCTAAATACCGAGTCCGTAGCACGGTGGACCAAACCAACACGACTATTACACAACAAATATGTGAAATATCAAATACAAGATCTTCGCTACAGAAATCTTGCGGAGTGACAAATCAATCAAGGACCCCTTGCTTGGATGACTTGTAGAATGCTCGTGATCTCGCCTTAGAGAATGACCTATATGAGGATCACAATAGAAAGAAAGAAGAACAACTCTCTAGATCAAGTGATCTATATGTTAGAAGAGAATGAGAGTGTTTGAGAGATTTAGTAAGAAGAGGGTGAGTTAGAATGAAGAAATGGCTCTCTATTTATAGGAAATTTTAGCCATTGTTCCCCGGATCCCACGGATCCCTTCCACTTGGGATCCGTCTAGTGTAATCCTAGGGATCCGTGGAACGCTCCTCTTTGCCCATGGGTTTTTTGGTTATGGGTCATGGGTTATGGGTTGGTCCATGGGTTTTCTTTAGATTCAATGTATCTAAGTATACATTGTATCTAGCCAACTTGGGTATGGGTTAAGATCCATGGGTTAAGGTCCATGGGTTATGGTTTTTACCCATCCTAATAAACTATTACAACAAATGCTTAATTACTACATTTTTGTATTTAAATGGCTATATGTAAATGCTTTACAAAAATAACATGTATCCTTATAATTATACTTAAGATAACATTATATTTGTTATCAACAAAACACAAAGAGATCGCAAAATATTAATAAACGTTTTTACGGTTTATTTGTATTAACAGATGTCATAGTCACTGAGTTGACTTTTCATTCATAATACATTGGCACAGCATCCTGCAGCAGCCAGATACTCAGCTTCAGCTGAAGATATAGCCACTGATTTTTGCTTTTTGGCACTCCAACAAACCAACTTTCCTCCAAGAAATTGACAGGACCCTGAGGTACTTTTTCTGTCCATGTTGCAGCATGCATAATCAGAGTCAGAATATCCTTTGAGGTCAAACCCTGAGCACTTTGGATAGTAAAGTCCAAGGCTTGGAGTTCCTTTCAGGTATTTGAGGATTCTTTTGGCTGTAGTGAGATGGGATTCTTTGGGATTGGACTGATATCTTGCTATTAGACAGACTGAGAATTTTATGTCTGGTCTGGAAGCAGTTAGATACATCAGTGATCCTACAATCCCTCTGAAATGAGTTTGCTTGACTGATTTGCCAATGAGATCAGTTCCAAGGTTATTTGGGGGAACCATTGGAGTCTTCACTGAGGCACAGTCAGAGATCTCATACTTTTTCAAGAGATTTATGGTATATTTCTCTTGACTGATGGAGATTCCTTTATCAGTTTGCCTGATTTGTAGTCCAAGGAAGTAAGTGAGTTCACCCATCATGCTCATTTCAAATTTCTTTGTCATCAGTTCTTCAAACTGTTTGCAAAGTTTGTAATTTGTTGAGCCAAAGATGATGTAATCAACATACACTTGGACTAGTGTCACATCTTGTTTTGTCCTATAGATAAACAGGGTGTTGTCTATCTTTCCTCTGACAAACTTGTTTTGAATCAGGAAGGCTGAGAGAGTTTCATACCATGCTCTGGGAGCTTGTTTAAGTCCATATAGGATTTTATCAAGCTTGCAGGCATAGTCAGGGAATTCACTACTCTCAAAGCCAGGAGGTTGCTGAACATACACATCTTCCTTGAGTTCACCATTCAAGAATGCACTTTTTACATCCATTTGGTAAACTTTGAAGTTCATGTAGGTTGCGAATGCAAGGAAGATCCTGATGGCTTCCATTCTTGCAACAGGAGCAAATGTCTCATCATAGTCAATGCCTTCTTGTTGACTATAACCTTTGGCTACAAGTCTGGCTTTGTTTTTAATGACAGTGCCGTTTTCATCAGTTTTGTTTCTGACAACCCACTTCATTCCTATGACAATGAAATCCTGAGGACATTTGATCAAGGTCATGACCTTGTTTTTATCAAACTGTTGAAGTTCTTCTTGCTTAGCCTTAACCCAGCTTGGATGTTTTAGGGCCTCAGTGACACTTTTGGGTTCTATTTCTGATAGAAAATCAGCATATAGACATTCATTGGCTGAAGCTGCAGTTAACTTAGCAGCCATGCTTCTAGTAAGCATGCCCTCAGTGGGTTCACCAATGATGTTTACAAGCTCAATGTCCTGAGATTTTGTCCACTTACTTTGTGGTCTAGGATCTGAGCTTGAAGAGGTCACTGGAAACTCAGGAGTGAGTTCAGGTGCAGGAGCCACAGAATCGTTAAGATCATCTGTTGAGATGCTTTGTTCAGGTTGGGGTTTTTGAATCACAGGTTCCTGAACATTTGGTTCAGTATTACCTATCCCAGTAGGGACTGATTGATTATCAATGAATTCACTGATTGTTGGTTGGGAAAGGTTGTGAGGCAAGACATAATATGAGATGTCAGCATCAATTTGGTATGAGGAATTGATTTCAGTGTTGTACTCATCAGGAGGATATCTTGATGAGTTATCAATTCCTATTTCCTCCACTGAGGTATTGGTAAACCTGATGCTTTCAGAACTTTCATCAAAGGTGACATGAAAGGTTTCCTCAACTTGTTGTCTCTTTGTGTTAAATACCCTAAAGGCTTTGGAGATCAGTGAATGGCCTAAGAAATACCCATCATCAGCTTTTGCATCAAACTTGCCTAGGTGATCCTTGTGATTGCGAATGAACACAGGACACCCAAACACATGAAAGTAGCTGATGTCAGGAAGTCTTCCTTTGAAGATCTCATATGGGGTTTTGTTATGTCTTTTGACAATGATTGACCTGTTTTGAGTGTAACAGGCAGTTTTGACTGCTTCAGTCCAGAAATGCTTTGAGAGAGCTGAGCCATTTAACATGGTTCTAGCAGCCTCAATGAGAGTTCTGTTTTTCCTTTCAGCTACCCCATTTTGTTTAGGGGTATAAGGAGATGAGAAATTTTGAGAAATTCCTTTTTCATCACAGAAATTCTCAAGCTCATGATTTCTGAACTCAGTGCCATTGTCAGTTCTGATTTGTTTAACAGTAATGTCATTCTGATTTTCAATCTTCCTGATGAATGACATTATTGTATCAGCTGCCTGACTCTTTTTGGAAAGAAAGTATACCCAAGTGTATCTTGAAAATTCATCGACAATGACAAGTGTATACTTCTCATGCTGGATTGATCTTAGACTGACTAGTCCAAAGAGATCCATGTGCAGGAGGTGAAGGCAACTTTTGATAGAGAAATTTTGTTTTGTTTTAAACGATGCTCTGTGATGTTTGCCTTTTTCACAGGCTGAGCATGGTTTATCTTTTGAAAACACCAGTGATGGTAAGCCAAGGACCTTATTCTGTTTTGCCAAGTTGTTGATGTTTTTAAAATTTAAGTGAGGGAGTCTCTTGTGCCACAGCCAGTTGACAGTTTCAGTGGCTTTAGCAAAGAGACAAGTTCCATCTTGAGAGAGTGTTGACATGTCTAACACATAAACATTATCTCTCCTAGGAGCTATCAAAACAACTTCTTTGTTGACATTGAAAATGGTGCCTTGTTTGTCATTGAATTGCACAATGTACTTAGCATCACATAGTTGATTGACACTGATGAGATTGTATTTTAAACCATTGACATAAGCTATTCTAGAGAAAACTATTCCATTGCAGTTTACAGAACCATAACCTTCAGTGGGACATGATGAGTTATCACCAAATACTACCTTGGGTCCTGGTTCCTTTACATACTTGTGTAGATACTCCTTAACGCCAGTCAGGCTTCTTGAGCATCCACTATCTAGATGCCAAATAGGCTCCCTAGAGTGTCTCTGCACAAATAGTAAACTGAATTAGTTTCTCTTGCTGACCCACATGCTAGTGGGCTTGGGTCTAAAGGTCTGCTTGAATTTGGCAATTGACTCATGATCAGTGGTCGAGTGCATTGTGCTACCATAGGTTTTGCATGTGATGACTGAGGATGACTCAGTAATTCGAGGTTTATTTAAACTTCTCCTTGCTTGGATGACACTGTCATGCTGGGATGTCTCATGAGCTGAATTTCCGCAAATATCACAGCATGTGTTCATGAGACAATCATCAGGTTGATGATCATTGAAGCCACAGTGTGGGTAAGAAGAAAAAGGTTTTGCTATATTCCTGTGAGCTAGTTTGGAGGTTGAAGCATGTTGATGACCAACTTTGGTATGTTTTGCTTCACTAAATGAACTTACATAATGTAAGTGATCAGAAGTTTTGTGATCATCCTTTTTGCAGATCATGCAAAAAAGGATTCTGTAGCAATTGTCAGTGGTATGACTAGTGTAATGGCACATATCACACTTCTGTTTGGACTTGTTGGTGGATTTTGACCTTGATGAACTAGAGGAGGCTGACTTAGTGTCTTTGATTGAATCAGGAGCTTTTTTGATGGATTCCATCTTATCAGTCAGCTTCCTCACAAGTTCAATCACTTGTTGAATTTGGTATGCTTCAGTAGGAACTGAAGATGTGGAAGTCTCAGTGGGAGTAGAATCTTGTTGGATTGGTTTTGTTGGTCTTTTCAGGATGGTTCTACCAAGTCCAGACCTTTCTTTAGGTGAATGAGGATTGAATTGTAATGGAGTAAGCTCAGAGCTTGGTACAGCACCCTGAAGAGGTTTCAGGGGTGGAAGCGGTGCTTGAGATTCTGCTTCAGACTCAGAGATGTGTTCAGTACCACTGGGCACATCAGGGAGTCCAAGCATGCTCTTTAGAGCCTGGCTTTCAAGCTCTAGTATTCTTCCAGAATCGAAATTTGGAGGCTTACTCTCAGGATTAACCCGTTCAATCCAATCACTGGGCTTGGGATTTGACAACATACTGGTAATCATGCCACCAGACACAAATGGTTTTGGACTATGGTTTTTGTTGTGAGAGTCAGGGAGATGATCTTCACCTATGACTCTCTTTTTGCTACTGGGGGCTCCCACAGCATAAAAAACCTTAGGATTCTTAGCAGTCCAACTTTCAATGATATCTTTTTCCTTTTTAAGTTCATCTTGAAGAGCCTAATTTCTTTTAACTAGTTCAGTGTTTTGAATCTGCAGTGTGACAGCCTCAAGCTTGGCTTGTTTTAAAAGAAGCAGTTCATCTCTACACTTGTTTAATTCAAAACTTAGCTTGTTGTATTTTGAAAAAAGATTAATCGTTGCTCTTCTACAAACTTAAGGTCAACATTGATATAGTTCATATAAGACTGCCAATCAGAGTCATCATCCATAGCAAGTAAGATATTTACCTTCTTCATTGTGATGTTGACCCATTCTCCATTCTTGGCATGATTTTTCCCAACACCTAGCTTTTCCTCTTCTGAGAGAGCCATCACTGCACTGACTTGCACCATTTCATCGTCTGAGGAGACTGGCTCTTCATCCCAGTCGAAGACTTCAGCAACTAGGCCCTTATTTTTACCCTGCACAGATTTAGCAGTGTTTGTTGTTTCTGAAGGGGGGCCTCAAGTAGTGCTAGCTTGGCTTTGACTTTCCTGTACTTGGCTTCAAAATCTACAATTTTATTTTGATCAGATTTGTTTTGAAAATTTTGATGAGACTGATAGATTTTTGGTTGAAATTTGCTAAAGCCTGAGGACTGATTTGACCCTGATGGTTTGTAAGAGGGTCTAGAAATTGTTTTTGAAAAACAGTCTTTGGCAAAATGACCTCTTTTATGACACTTAAAACATTCAGTGTCCTCGTTAGCTTTAGTATTTGAAAAACTTTTGTTTCTTCGTATAAACCTTTTAGAGTTAGTAAGGAGTGCTCTTTCCTGAAACTCAATATTTAAATCATTCAGGTACTCCTCGCTTGTCCTCTCATCAGCCTCATCATCTGAATTTTCCTGAAAATCTTGAACCACACTGTTAGAATAAAAAGCAGTAAAAATTGGTGTTGAAGTGGTGGTCAGGGACTTCTTGACTTCCTGAGACTTCTTTAAGTCAGGGTATCGTCTGTTGATGAGGTTTTCCTCATAGACAAATTTCCCATATATTTCAGGAAGTTCAAGATTCTAGATATGGTTAGCATTTCTGAGTCCCTGAGAAAAATTCAACCACTTTTCAGGGAGACAATTGACAAAACCAACATTTATTTCATGCTTGGACAAATTTACACCATCATTTGACAGTTCATTTAACAAAGTTTTGTACCGGGTGTAAGTTTGAGACAAAGTTTCTGAGTCCTTAGCCCTGAAGGTGTTATACTCAAGTTTCAGGTCCATTATCGTGTTTTCCTTGGTATCAGATAGACCTTCATGACTATGGACCAGGTCATCCCAGGTTTGCTTAGCTGTACTACAGTTAATAACAGACTCCATAGTATCATCAGGAAGACAAGATATGATGATACTCTTGAGCCTTTGGTCCTGGTTGACCACTCTCCTCTCATCCTGAGTCCACTGAGCTTCAGGCTTAGGCAAACCTTCAGCAGTCTTTGGGACAAATGGACCTTCTTTAATACACTTAATGTAGTAAGGTTCCATCCCATTCAAATAGCAAATCATTCGCTTTTTCCATTTGTTAAATTTACCAACTTCAAGTCGAGCGGCAACAGCTGAATAAGCTCCACCCTTTTAGTCGACTAGTTGGGGCATATCAATTTCAGCCATTTGGATCCTGATTTAAAAACGTTTTAGAGCGGCTTAAAAAAAGTTTTATAATCAGCCTTGCTCTGATACCACTTGTTGTTCCCGTTTCACAATCGTATAAAACAGTTAAAGCGATAAATAAACAGATTGTGAATAATGACTTAAAGTAATGCAAGTAAAAACACACTGATTAATTTTCAACGTTTATATCCTTTATTAGAAATGAATCAAAAAGAATACATTACCCAAGTACTTGCAGAATAGTACTTGGGATTAAAATGACAAAGTATGGTATCTCCTCACTAAGCTCAGGCTTGAGCACAACTACAAAGGTACCACTAAGCTATCTCAGGGACAGAGTTGTATTTAGAGGAGTGAAAGATGGCTTGTGTGTGTGTGTTTTACAGTTATCACTTGCTTTTTTCTTTCACTCCATCTCTTATGTTATTTATACAAGTATGGTTTTAACTCTATCCTAGAGGACAAACTGACAGGTTACAGAAGACAAAATACTGATGTATTTTGTCTCTGTTTACATTGGCTATATTGAGTAAGTGACAAGGCTGTTTTCTTCTAGTCAGTGATGACACTGAACCTGATAGTTAGCCATTCAGGGAAAGTTTGACTTTGGTTGATAAGGACTTCGTCTTATCTGATTCAAACTTATCCCGCCTTGTCCCGCTCATTCTTCAGTCTTCATTGCCTTTAGTCTTCAACTTCAGTTTGTCTTCAGTGAGTAGTTGGTGAGGAGTTTCGGGATTCAGTGAGTTATTGTCATCACTCACTGAATCCAGCATCTTCTTCTTGACTCAGTCTTCACCCCTTAAGTTCCGCCTTACTAAGTGGAGAGACTTCTTTGTCTCTTACTGAGTATCCCAAAGATAGCTCACTGAGAGACTATGCGCTCAGTGACTTGTTAATGTTTAAGGGATTAAACACTTAGGGTATTTTCTATTCAAATCCTAGACTTAAGGGGTTTGGGTATTTACTGAACCCAACAGGAAGGTTCCGAAATCCTTGAGGATTACTCAAACCGATCGGCCAAGGGGTTCCAAAGCCCAATCCATTGCTAACTTGGTCACCAAGTTACTTTGGGTATAAATACAAGGCCTAGGGTCTTTGTATTCCATCTCTTGTACTCATTGTCTAAACCCTAAAATTGTTTTGTGTGTTTCTTTGTTCCAAATGACCACCTCAAGTAGGGTGTTGAGACTTTTGTTTTTCCAAAACAAATATTTTCTTGTGATTAAAACTAGCATTACTTTAATTTGATTTAGTACGTGTGTACAAGAACGTGGTACTAACATACTTTTGTTGGTATCTTGGATTGAATTACAAAAACAGTAAGGGGTAATTCTTATAATCCTATAAACCCTAATTAGGGTTCATCACTTGCTAGTTTTGTGGAATTGATTCTTGTTCGGCTAGAATCAAAAGGTACGCATACTTTATGTTTATGTTAGTTAATTATTCATTATACGTTCCTATACGCTTCCGCATGTTTCTTTGATGTTTTATGTGTTTTATATATGATAGTCATGTTATATAATTCCAACAGTGGCATCACGAGTCTTGTTTAATGAGTAATTAATTACTAAACACGTAAAAAACGAATATTGTATGCTGTTTGATATGATTGTTCTAGGGTTTTGGTTTTGATTATGTAAACCCTAATTTTACGGTTAGGGCTTTTGCCCTAATTTGTTTTTAAAAAAAAATTTATGGATCGACCAAATTTTGTTTGGGTCAAAACCCTAATTTTTTTTAGTCGATTGTTTTTAAAAATTGTTTTAGGGTTTATTCTAATTGTTATGTTATCAACATCGAAACCTAGAATTAATATATTTGTTACGTGATAAATTCTTGAATAAAGTGTTATGTGACATGGAATTGTATGCGATCTTGTGACTTACCTGAATAATTGTTATGTTATATCCATGATGATACATGCATGTTCGTCATGGATGGTTGCTTGAAATTTTAATTGTTAAGTTATTTTAATCACATGTATGTTTTGATAAATTTTGAATTGGGGAAGACTCCAATAATATATTAGTGAATCAATTATGTGCAATTTGGTATATTTTAATTATGGCTTACGCAATCGATTCGTCGATATATGTGGCTCATTTTCAATTGTGCGAGTGAAAGCCCTAGTTAATATATACGTTAATTAACCTTGATATTGATTATTAATAGGCTTTATCAAATAAGTTGCATGTGGCTACTTGTTTACAGGTATTAATTGTTAGTTATGTGCGCATTGTTTTAGTTGTTTATTTTTTATTGTTAGTTGTTTGTTTATTATGTGCGACAACTTTTAAGCAAAGGGTAATTTTGAATAGAAAAATAAATTGGACTAAACAATGGTGAAATTTGATTTGTTTTTGAAGTGTTAAATTTTCAATAAGTTTAATTGATTGATGGTTTTGGTACAAATAGTGAGAACGGCTCATCCAATTTTGACAAACTATAAGAGGGGTATAAGGAGGGGAGCGCATTAAATTATGACCCGAAAGAAGGAGGTTATTGCTTCAGCGCTGACCAAATTCTCCGCTTCTTTGTGCGTCAAATTGGAGTTACCAAGTAGGCTATAAATGTACAAAATCATCTTAAAGGCGAATTAGCTTTAATTCCATGCGCCACGTTTGTGGTAATTATCCGAAACACTAAGTCTTTAGACTTATGCAAAAGTACGATATAATGGACGATAATTAAAGTTAAATTCCTTGATTGGCGAAACCAATACTTCAATCAAAACTTTGATAATTTGATCTTTACGAATTGGTTAATAAAAAGTTTTTTTATTAAAAACTATTGATACGAAGTTGTATGCATACTTCTTCGTACATGTTTGATTTGACCTATAAATCAAAACTAGTACCCTTTTAAAATTAAGTTAAGTGCCATCTAGTTAAAGGAACACTCGAAGTTGCAATTTACATCATGTGGGAACTTGGCAAGATTGTGATAGAAAGGTAAATTTTCATGTGAAGTCAGACCGTGCATGGACATATTTGCAGTTCTTTAAGTTAGATGACTTAAATTGAGTAGTAAGTGAGAACTGGACTCAAGGCACAAGATGGGATAAAACATGTTTACATTTACAACAGCGTTGGAAAATGTAAATCCCATAATGATCTAAGAATTGGAAAATGTTTGCCAATTATTGTTCGATAGATTACCTTATTATGTGTTTTCGTTACTAGCAGATCAACCGATGTAATGGAACTATGATAATTTGGATCCTAGTTTTTGAGAAAATTCTACGGTTATATGAATATTACCTTGGGTATTTTATTTTCTTGAAAAGTTTAATTATCGAAAATACTAAAATTGAATTTTGCAAATTCTTTAAATGTATTAATGCAACATTAAACCGTAAACGTAGGTTATTCCTGTATTTGTAAATTGATCTACACCTGTAAGGGTTTTTGGAATAGTCAACTTTGTTAAAATAATAAACCTAGTCCTTTTTTCATAAGAAATAGTGAGATTCAATCTTATTCCTTTTCATGAATGAGAAAGGTATGATAGGACAAATAAGAATTGTCTAAATTCTAAATACATAACTCGTAAGCAAATTTTAATAGTTAAGAAAATTGCATATTTTCTGAGTTATTAAATTAGAAGCTAGACTAATTTACTGCAAAATTGGTAAAAGACAAACTAGCATATTTTATCTAGTTGTTGTGCTTTGACCATTTAAAAGTACTACTTACAATTGTTGGAATAGTAGAACTATTAAGAAAGAAATTGCATGCCCAATTTTTCAAGTTAATAGCATTGATGGATAATTCATCATCTACATAGTAGAATACACTATTTTAGTACATAAGTAATTGTTATGTATGGACTTTCTCAAAAGTGTAGGGAAGTAAATAGAACACTATTTTCTTTCACTGGTTAATGAAACACTTACAATGTTGTCAAATCTAGTGGGAGTATTGTGTTCTTATTACTGAATAAGGAATTAATGTAATGATCTCTAATTCAGTGGGAGTTACAAGCTTTGTCATCTTGGTAGTAACCCAGATTTTCTCTAGAATGTCTTAAGATAATTACTTTCCACTTGTAGACACTTATGTTTTCAAGGATAGTCATGTACGTTTTCTTATTAGACAATGAAGTGGTTCTACATCTACTAGTTATGCTAATATCAATGACACAATCATATTGGTCACATAAAAAAACATATGTCGTGTTGTTTATCTGCTACATGATGTTGTTCCATGCACAAGTGGGAGAAATCTATATTGCGTGCAAGATACAACATATAGGTATATGATTTAACGGATTCTCTTGACTGCAAGGTAAGAGACTAACGTTCTAATATGACTTGTACATATCTAAATCAAGAAACGCTTGGTGTTGCAATTTACGTCATGTGAGAACTTGGCGAGATTGCAACAACAAAGTAAATCTCCATGTTACATGGGATCGTATCTGGAATAAATTTACAGTTTCTAAATTAGACAAGTATTTAGAACATGTGTCAAAATGATATATAAGACTACTTCAAATTGGATATTTATGTATTATTAGAATGACATAAATAAATGAAGTAATCTAATACTACTTCAATTTGTTTATTTATGTATTTTGGAATGACATAAATGAAAAATAATGTAGTCCTACATTATTGTGAAGTAAATAAATTAACTTGAAATTACTATTGAAACCAATAGTTGTGTTCATAATTACTTTAGTTAAACATGTTTATGATTCATTGTAAAGACATAAACATAAAGTCTTTTAAGACTTATATTAAACTAAGACGTTAACTTGTTATGTTTTTTAATTAAGACATATACAAGAAGTCATTGAGTTGATCAATGATTTATAACGTATAATGGGATTATAACAGTTTACGTTTTCTTGATGACACATGGATATAAAGTGACTTGCTTAAAGAGTACTTGTGTTATAAAGCATGCAATTGGCTTGAAAAGTCGATTATACCAATAAGTTGACTTAGTTGGTAAATAGGTAAGCCAAAAGGAATATGTTTATCTTATATATTGTTAGATTGTCTTACAATATTAATTCTAATGAATACCACAAGTTGATGGTATGTTCAGTTAGGAGAATCAAACTCTATTTGATTTGTTTGATTCAAGATAACCATAACTTCTTTCTTAAAAAGTAACAAGGTTAGAAAATTGAGTATGGATTGAATATACTCAATATGGCTCCAACCTAGAAGATTAGTAAAACACCATTTTATTATGGAATGTGATGAATCACATTAAGTTTTAAAATTGGAGATTTTGAATTTGTTAAACTACTTATGAATAGGTTATTAACAAACTAAAGTCAGAAATTATCAATGTATATTTGTAATGTCCCAAAAATATAACAATGTAGTTTTGCTCTAATTTCTAAGTATATATAGATAGTCTATATATTACAAAAGGCAAGTGGGAGTTTTTTTTATCTTGAAAGATAAAATTACAAGATACATAATCTTCTTAATACACTAGTAAATATCATGATGAGGCTAGATATGAAATGTTAACCTCAAGATGATGGAATTTTCATTCATAGATCTGCAAGGATATCTCGGATATTTTATTTATATGCTGAGAAGAACATGAGTTACAGGATTATAGTAAACCTGATAACCATTATGATGGATTGCCAAATATTGAATTGGGTAAATTACTCATACTATGAATGTTAAAGATGTTGTCCATAAAGATAATCAATTTTGGAAATTTGGTTTATCTTAATAGTTAGACTAGAGAATGAAGATAAGTTTCTTCAAAGAGATGAAAAACTCTAGTGGTTTAAATCTCTATGTAGAAATCATATGGTCAAAATTGTACACATATTTAATGCATGTTTTATGACAAGATTATTAATCATACTTAAGCAATTAATTGTGATTGAATATTATTTCCTAGACACATTAAATATATAAAGATGATAATTGTCATACTTGTTTTCATTAATATGAAATGTGACAATGGAATATCAAAACTTTTTCTTGAGAAATTACTTGAGCGAGGAAGGTAAGTAATCGAAAGGTTTTTTGAATTCATATAATTTTTGGAAGTGTACGAAGTGCAATAATTCATGAATGGATAAATTCATGCATCTATGAAATTATTCGTATGTTTAATTATTAAATCCTAGTTTTGATTTATAATTGAAATAAGATAAATTTTTATTCCTGAAAGCTAGTGGGAGTATTATGTTAAGGTTTTAAATCTTATATGTTGTATAACAAATAGGAAGTAACATTCCTTGTAAGTTAAATGTTAAGTCTTAGATTGGAATGAAACTTCACTTGTAAGATTTAAGAATTAAAACATACAACCTTGGAATATATGTTTATTATTAATAAACATGTGCAGTAAAATAAATGATTCTAATAATACATGATATATCATTTTGGATATGGATAAATATCTTTTTACAAGATAGAACATGAATGAAATCTAAGTTTGACCTGTAGATTCATCATGTACATCATGTTGTGTATTAAAATTGTTGTATCATTCTTAAATAAGAAGTGATTTGACAACATTGATATCTAACTGAAAGTTATTAGATAACTTGTGTAATGAATATTCTAATAGAATTACATCCTCAGCCTGGAATTGCTCCTAGATTCTATGGATGAACAATATGTCAATTGTTGTGCAAATTGTCATCAGCTACAAACTTGAAAGTTTGGAAGACATCAAACATTACACAATAAGATATTAAAGTTTACGGAGTTTTAATGAGCAAATTCTTGTTTGTATACAATGATGCTGGTTTAATTGAGATGACACTCAAGACTAGTCATGGTAGGATTTCATCCTTGTTAATGGCCATGTGAACTAGTTGTGCTACTAAGAGCGCAGTTGCATTATACATTAAAAGAATAAGAATACTTTAAACTTTAAAATGTTTGAAAGTTTAAATTGTCATAAATTGGTGATAGAGGATGTCACACACTTTATGAATTATTATGTGGATTGGTGAATGCACACATGCAAGGACTTCACTAATTGAATTCTTGAAATAAGTATTCTCAAAATTACGATAGATCAAGTTGGTTGATTTATGCCTTGTCAAAAAGTATGATTATCATTACTTGAGGCATAATTCATCAACTGGAATTTTTATACATTGATCTATTTAGTATTTTGATAAAGGATGTTAAACAATTATTATAATAAATCAAATACTTGGTATGTTTGATTTTATGATATATTGTATCCTATATTTTCATGTTTAATCCGTGAATAAATTTATTGATTCTAAATCGTCTGTTGTCAATTAATAATATGGGAGTATCGTTAAAATAAGAAAAATCTGAGTGATTTGGTAGAATATACTTAAAAGTATATTGATAAGAAAGCATACCAATTTCAAATGATATTCAATGAATTGAATATAGGACTTATCCCAACTACATGATTTTACTTTATGGATATTGTTATTAAGTAAATCATGAATAGTTATCCTCAGACTTGAGATACCAGATAAGTGTCATGAATTTAGTGCACTTCTGTGGAACAACTTAACGCTATACGTAACTGGTAGTAATAAGTGTTGTTTCCAGAAGTGTTGCAAAGTTTGTGGGTTAGTATCGTAGTCAAGATAGAATTTGTTCCTTCAAATTTATTTGGAGTTTAATACTGTTGGGCCCCTCGTAGGGTTGACAAGATGTTTGTGTGGCCACACCCAAAATATCCCCTGAATATATTCAGAAGATTTGGTAATCTTGGTCAATCACTTAAAACGAGAAACATAATGGTTGAATAAAGAATGACTTAATTTCATATCTTTATTTAACATGGTATTAGAAAAAAGGATAATAATAATGAGAAATCATTAAAAGGTTTTCCAGGAGCCTTGCTCGAGTTGTACTAGAGGCATCGAAGTGTTGCTAGACGCTAACCGATGTGATCACTCTATTAAGATATATCCAAGTGGGAGCTGTTAGTTTTATGGATATAAATTAGTAGTCGTGAGTTAGGATCGAACTCGAGACCACGGGATTGCAGGCTTTACGTATGAGAATTAAAGTTAATAATTAAATGTAAAATGTTATATTTATTTATTAATTACATGAAATATATAACGAATGTTAAGTTAATTAAGTGTAATGGACTAACGATCGTTAAATGTTTATTGGAAGGACTAAATAATAAAATAGAGATTGGGAAGTTCCGGAATCCTTCCAATCAAGACTCTTTTGTTATTGATTTTTTTAAGAGAGGAAAAGTAAGTGTAGAGGAAGATCAAAGATGCAAGGAATTTGTGGAAAACTAGAAGGGGGGTTGAATAGTTTTACCGATTAAAACTTCGTTTTAAATTATTTAGATCAACTTATGTCAATCTATTTGATTGCATGTGTTGGATGATGATAGATAAAGTATATAAACAAATGATGCAAAGATAAAGAGTGAGAAACACAAAACCACGACACGAGTGTTTATAGTGGTTCGGCTACAAGGACACCTTCCTTGCCCTACTCCACTCCCCGAGTCACCTACTCAAGAGTTCGTAAGCACTACAAACACACAAGCTCCTTAATGTGGCGGAGAAGCCTTCACAACGTCGCCTACTCTTTATCCGGTACAAGGCTAGACACCGGGTTCTTCCACGAGGTAGAACCAAACCTATCACAACGTTGCCTGCACTTTATCCGGTACAAGGCTAGATACTGAGTTCCATTACAATGGAGGAACTACTACCCAACACAATAGAACTACCCCAAAGGAGACACACTCCTTATTACAACATCATAAGGATATCAAGATCCTTTAACCCAAACTAATATATCTTGTACATCGATGCACCATATCGAATGTACATCTTTGGCACCTTTCACTAATTCCTTTGACACGACCCTTCGGCACCTTTCACTAATGCCTTTGTCTTGACTCTTTGACACCTTTTACTAATGCCTTCGACACTGGCTGTGGAAAACTAGAAGGGGGGGGGGGTTGAATAGTTTTGCCGATTTTACGTTAGTTTCAAAAACTTTTAGATTCGTTAATATGTGAGATCTTATGGATGTAGAGAAAGTATAGATCTAATGATAAAGAAAGTAAATAAAGTAAAGCGAAGGGAAAGAAAAGACACAACCGATGTATAGTGGTTCGGCTACAAGGACACCTTCCTTGCCCTACTCCACTCCCCGAGTCACCTACTCGAGAGTTCAAGCACTATGTCAACAAACTCCTTCACTTGGCGGAGAAGCCTTCACAATGTTGCTTACACTTTTTCCGGTACAAAGCTAAATACCGAGTCCGTAGCACGGTGGACCAAACCAACACGACTATTACAAAACAAATATGTGAAATATCAAATACAAGATCTTCGCTACAAAAATCTTGTGGAGTGACAAATCAATCAAGGACCCCTTGCTTGGATGACTTGTAGAATGCTCGTGATCTCGCCTTAGAGAAGGACCTATATGAGGATCACAATAGAAAGAAAGAAGAACAACTCTCTAGATCAAGTGATCTATATTTTAGAAGAGAATGAGAGTGTTTGAGAGATTTAGTAAGAAGAGGGGTGAGTTAGAATGAAGAAATGGCTCTCTATTTATAGGCAATTTCAGCCACTGTTCCCCGGATCCCACGGATCCCTTTCACTTGGGATCCGTCTAGTGTAATCCTAGGGATCCGTGGAACGCTCCTCTTTGCCCATGGGTTTTTTGGTTATGGGTCATGGGTTATGGGTTGGTCCATGGGTTTTCTTTAGATTCAATGTATCTAAGTATACATTGTATCTAGCCAACTTGGGTATGGGTTAAGATCCATGGGTTAAGGTCCATGGGTTATAGTTTTTACCCATCCTAATAAACTATTACAACAAATGCTTAATTACTACATTTTTGTATTTAAATGGCTATATGTAAATGCTTTACAAAAATAACATGTATCCTTATAATTATACTTAAGATAACATTATATTGTTATCAACAAAACACAAAGAGATCGCAAAATATTAATAAACTTTTTTACGGTTTATTTGTATTAACAATCTCCCCCTTTTTGTTGATGACAAAACATAATGTTATGATGAGTAAAACTTAAGAATAGATGTAAGTTTTGACAGCCCCTAAGTTTTACTTCTTCTCCCCCTTTTTTTCGAAACAAAAATTTAACCCTTGGAAGAAATAAACATAAAAGTGTGGAAAAATTAGTCCACGTATCGCTAACTCCCCCTTGACGGTAGCTCCCCCTTGTTTGGGGCGTCAAGTAAAGAAAAAATAAAGATCCTACAAAAAGAAATGTTAGTAACATGCTTAAATAATCTTGTGATTTGCCGAGAATCAAGATTGGGAGCCAAGGTATGTAAACAAGGCCTTGTAATAAAACAACAAAGTGTAGTGGTATTTATGCCACCTATAAGCATGTAAAAATAAGAACAAGACTTGTTCTTGAAAATGACTCAAATGAAAAAGTACTAAAAATAAAATAGTAGTAATGATTCCGTCCATGCTTGCATAAGGTTTATGGATGGAGGTTTTGATGAGTGATGGTATTAATGCGATCAAGGATGAGGTTGAGTATGAAACACATTTCTTCCTAAAATTCTATTGCGATTTCCCTAGTGGATTGGTAATGTTCACAATGTAAGTGATGTGGGTAATGAGTGCGGAAGTTTTCCGGGTTGTTTTGATTTGAGTTATGCGGAAGATGTGGTGGAAAAATAGGAAAATATTGATCAACATCCGGAATGTTGGTAAGTGGTGGTGGAAAAGAACCTAGATGTTCTTGTAGTGTTATGGGAGCTAATGGTGGTGATGTTTCTAGATCTTGAAAAATAGTATTTGGAGATGTAGGGGGTGTTGAAAAGACTACTTATTTTTGTTTAGGTTGTTTAGATCTTGTTGAAATCTTAAGGAGTTCCAAAAGAGTGACTTTAGGTGGTGATGAAGTTGGTGTACTTGTTGGTGATGAGGGAGGTGCTATAATGGAAGCATCTTGTGGTGAGTTATTTGTTGAGGATGAACCATTTGAGGTTGGTTTTGCTAAACAACAAGATCGGATACTAATCCGTGCGGATATTCTAGAGTTAGATTGTGGTATTTTGGATGGTGGTAGCACAAAGGTTTAGGTATCATGAAGATGATTGTTTGTACTAGGTGATTCATCTAAAGGGTTTTTGGATGACATGGTGTATTGTGTTTATGAGGATGAGATGGATTATGCAAGAATTTTGGGAGTTCTATATATAAAAAAAAACAAAGTATTGTAATGAATGCTTGACCCAAAATATGGATTAAAATCTAATGATTAGATACGAATTCAAGGCATGTTATCATGAGAACACAAGCATTAAAGAGCATACTCCCAAAAATGAAACAAATGTGGATTTTTCATTCAAAAAAAATAGAAGGTAAAAACAGCTTCTGTTTCACGGATCCCACGGATCCTTCCCTTGAGGGATCCGTCCAGCATGAAGGCTGGGATCCGTGGGTCTGGTGATTCAGGCAGCACAAAATTGGAGACATTTTTGCCTAGTGTGTGCCTATATGCAAACTATTTAGAGTTGCGGTTATCTCAACCCCTAAAAAGAAATAGAAAATAAACTAGAAGTAGAAAAAGTATCCTATTGAGATAACCCGAAAACACATATTTAGTACGTAAGTACGTAATTTAGTGTTATCAATGCTCCTAATTCATTGTTGCTTAAATGAATGTACCCGAAAACACCTATTAGTTATGTGTCCCCTTTAGCATTCAAAAGACATGAGATGCAATGAAAACGGGTTTTTACTTTGTATTAATAATGAAAAAGCGATTTATCCTAGACGTGAGAAATTGCTTTTGTGAAATTGATACGGGAAGGTATCATCCTTTTAGAAAACGTTTTGAAAAGAGGTTTTCTTTGAAAATGTGTATGTGTTTACAAAAAAAATAAGAAAGCTATAAGTGGTAAACTTATCTTGGGTTTTGAAAATTCCCGTTTTGTTTGTGAGTTGTGCGTGAAATAGAGATCCTAGACTCAGAAAGAAGAAGGCTAGTGTTTACATACCTTGCAGAGTCAAAAAAATTACGACGTTTGTTCCATGAGACCAAGACCAAGACGAAGTAGGTTGAATTGTTCCCACTTCAACGGTTTGGTGAGGACGTCGGCTATGTTGTCTTCGGATGCTACCTTCTCAATAGAGATGCTCCCCTTTTGAACATTATCTCTTAAGAAGTGATGACGAATCTCTATATGCGTTGTGCGAGAATGCAATACCGGATTCTTGCTTAAGTCGATGGCACCTTTGTTGTCGCATAGAATGGCTATGTCGCTTAGATGAATGTCGTAGTCGACTAATGCTTGTTTCATCCATAGTGCTTGTTGGCATGCTTTGTCGGCGGCTTCGGTTGTTTCTTAGAAAACCAAGAGGTTAAACAACATCCCATGAAAGTACATACCCCACTTGTACTTTTTCTATCAACGTAATCACCTGCATGGTCAGAATCTGCATATGCAATTGTTTCTACTCCCGTGCCCTTAGGATACCATAATCCTAATTGTGTTGTACCCTTGATATATCTAAAGATTCTTTTTATGGCTTCTAGGTGTGATGTTTTAGGGTCTTCTTCAAATCTAGCACATAAGCAAACACTAAACATGATATCCGGCCTACTTGCCGTGAGGTAGAGAAGACTACCTATCATGCCACGATATTTAGTATTATCTACGGATTCGCCGTCTTCATCTTTTGTGAGTTTGGTGTCGGATGACATTGGTGTTCTAATTGGTTTCGACTCTTCTAGACCGAATTTCTTTAACATATCTTTTATGTATTGAGATTGATTAAAGAAGATACCATCTTCTACTTGTTTTATTTGTAGACCAAGAAAGAAACTAAGTTCTCCCATCATACTCATCTCGAACTCGTCATGCATGATTTTAGAGAAATCATCACACATTTCTTGATAAGTGGATCCGAATATAATATCATCTTCATATATTTGCACTATGATTATATGTGACTCTCTTTTCTTAGTAAAAAGTGTGTTGTCAACTAACCCCATGGTATAGTTGTGTTTAATTAAAAAGGACTTGAGTCTACCATACCAAGCTTTTATAGCTTGTTTAAGACCGTAAAGGGATTTCTTTAATTTGTATACATGTTTGGGTTTTTCAAAATCGATGAAGCCCGGAGGTTGAGCTACATATACTTCTTCATTAATGAAGCCATTTAGAAAAGCGCTTTTGACATCCATTTGATAAAGCTTTAGATCATTAGCACAAGCATACGCAAGAAGTATTCCTATAGACTCTAATCTAGCCACGGGGGCATAGGTCTCATCAAAGTTTATTCCTTCTTATTGGTTATACCCTTGGGCAAAGAGTCTAGACTTGTTTCTAGACACTACTCCGTTTGTATCTAATTTGTTTTTATAAACCCATTTTGTTCCTATTATGGTTTGATTACTAGGTGGAGGGACAAGCGTCCAAACATCATTAGAAACGAATTTATTAAGTTCTTCTTGCATAGCCATTACCCAACTCTCATCTTTTATGGCTTCTTGTGTATTCTTAGGTTCTATGGTTGAAACAAAACAAAACAAGCTACTTTGGTTTTGAACTTGAGACCTTAATGTTCGTTCGTTTAGCTTTCCTATGACTTTATCTACGGGGTGATCTTTGGACTCTTTAATGTTTATGATTTCATCATTTAAAGGTTCTTCTTCTTCATTTATCTTTTTCTTTATTACTATAGCTTCACTTTCTATGATCTCGTCATCGACAATAGGTGGAGAGGGTTTGGGTGGACTTTCATCAAATTTTATGTTTAATGACTCTTCTACCTTCATTGTTTCTTTGTTTAATATGACGTAAGCTTTGCTATTTGGCGAGTAACCTAGAAAGATACCTTCGGTTGATTTAGGATCAAATTTTGTAAGGTAATCTTTAGTGTTAAGAATAAAACATTTGCTTCCAAAGACTCTAACGTGATTAAACGTAGGATTTTTGCCTCGGAGTAACTCATATGGAGTTTTACCTAAGATTGGTCTAATGAAGACTCGATTAAGTATGTACGTTGAAGTATCAACGACACTACACCAAAACTTTTGAGGTATGGATTGTTCATTAAGCATGGTTTGACTCATTTCTCGTAGGGTTCTATTCTTTCTTTTTACTACCCTATTCGATTGTGGAGTGCGTGGAGCCGAGAAGTTGTAAGTAATACCATTAGCGTCACAAAAGGCTCCAAATTGCACTTCATTATCGAATTCCCTACCATGATCCGTCCTAATGGACACTATAGGACTTCCTAGTTGTCTTTGGATCTTTTTACTTTAAAACTTTTATAAACTTAGCTCTTGATGCCAATTGTGGAAAACTAGAAGGGGGGGGGGTTGAATAGTTTTGCCGATTTTACGTTAGTTTCAAAAACTTTTAGATTCGTTAATATGTGAGATCTTATGGATGTAGAGAAAGTATAGATCTAATGATAAAGCAAGTAAATAAAGTAAAGCGAAGGGAAAGAAAAGACACAACCGATGTATAGTGGTTCGGCTACAAGGACACCTTCCTTGCCCTACTCCACTCCCCGAGTCACCTACTCGAGAGTTCAAGCACTATGTCAACAAACTCCTTCACTTGGCGGAGAAGCCTTCACAACGTTGCTTACACTTTTTCCAGTACAAAGCTAAATACTGAGTCCGTAGCACGGTGGACCAAACCAACACGACTATTACACAACAAATATGTGAAATATCAAATACAAGATCTTCGCTACAGAAATCTTGCGGAGTGACAAATCAATCAAGGACCCCTTGCTTGGATGACTTGTAGAATGCTCGTGATCTCGCCTTAGAGAAGGACCTATATGAGGATCACAATAGAAAGAAATAAGAACAACTCTCTAGATCAAGTGATCTATATGTTAGAAGAGAATGAGAGTGTTTGAGAGATTTAGTAAGAAGAAGGGTGAGTTAGAAAGAAGAAATGGCTCTCTATTTATAGGCAATTTCAGCCACTGTTCCCCGGATCCCACGGATCCCTTCCACTTGGGATCTGTCTAGTGTAATCCTAGGGATCCGTGGAACGCTCTTCTTTGCCCATGGGTTTTTTGGTTATGGGTCATGGGTTATGGGTTGGTCCATGGGTTTTCTTTAGATTCAATGTATCTAAGTATACATTGTATCTAGCCAACTTGGGTATGGGTTAAGATCCATGGGTTAAGGTCCATGGGTTATGGTTTTTACCCATCCTAATAAACTATTACAACAAATGCTTAATTACTACATTTTTGTATTTAAATGGCTATATGTAAATGCTTTACAAAAATAACATGTATCCTTATAATTATACTTAAGATAACATTATATTTGTTATCAACAAAACACAAAGAGATCGCAAAATATTAATAAACATTTTTACGGTTTATTTGTATTAACAAACAATGCTCTTCATTGATATTTCGAAAAACCGAAACATCACGAGAACCGCAAAAAGGATAGGCTCTGAGGGGTTAACTAGGGGTATCGTGTACTAAAGATGAGTACAACGCAAGGGTGTGGGGGAATTACTCAACCGATGTGGTAGAAGTAATTATAATACGGGTATCAAACAAGGGTTATCCTAATGCCTCATAACATTTAGTTATTCCTAACTACACAAGTGTAGTCTCACTAGCGATCTCGGGATGCATCACAAAACAAGTTCTAAAATCTATTATACTACCGGTACACTCTCGAAGCATTAAAGGTGAATGCTTTAATTCCTACAAATCTAGGGGCGAACCTCACATTTTTTGGGTGGAATTTGAGTGGTAAAGGATTTTGTGCTAGTCATATAACTTCCTATCCATGAGACGCTTTATTAAGACTAAAGACCCACTCCTACATGTCATGAAATTTTTTAAATTTGGTGCTAAAATTACCCTAACTGATATTTCTCATGGTTTATTACACAAATGAAATAGGACAAGACAAATAATCAAGGATAAGCATAGTTTCAAAGTTCCCGTTTTATTCTTCCTCTATACACTTAAACTGAACATTGTCCCCAATGTTCCCCGAAAGTATCAAAGTTATGATAACGGAAGGTAATTAAAAGAGAAATAAACTAGTACTCCCCTGATTAGCTCGGTAGGATCCGTGTGAAGTAGTGGTTAAATTCTTCTCCAAGAAGAATGTATGCGTGAAAAGCTCCATCCAATCTTATGTTTCTTTTTCTTGATAAATAAAACCTGCACACTTTAAGAAAACAAACAAAACCTTCGCGTAAAATCGGCGGTAAAACTATATATGACTCTACTAAACTAGGATATAATGCTTGTGGAATGGATGTTTGCAGATTTTCTGGAAAATTAAGACCTGAGAAATTCCAAAAATTTATAAGTAGCACAGAAAACGAGAGAAAGTTAGATAAGTGGTTTCTGCTCCTCCTGACGTCGTTAGGTTGCAATCCTGACGCCGTCAGGTTATCCTGACAGAAACTGGTCTGCTGCGATTTTCTAGAAAAATTACATCTTTAAAATCTGGAAAAGTTCCTGCAAAACATCCATTATGACTCGATATAAGCATTTGACTCTAACAAACACACATATATATCTTTTAAAGAATTGTAATTCTCATGTTCATGCTTTTTTAAAAACATGTGTAATCTTCCCTACACATATCCTTTTTGTAAAATACCTTTATATGTAATTAAGACGAGGTTAAAGACAAAATAAAGCATTTTCACAAATTCAAACATGAGAATAAACAATCTATGAAAAGATATATGACGCACAAACAAGCAAACAATTAAGCATGGGTTGCCTCCCACGAAGCGCTTTTCTTTATTTATGAGTTTTGTAGCTAGACTCGAAGTCGTGCCCCTACTTTCCCCTTATTTTAGAAGCCCATTCGATTTCCTTAACTCTTTTCTCATCACGAATATATTCAGGGCCTAACTCTAGACAAACGATATAGTAAACCTTGTTCTCCCAATCTACTTCAAAGGCCGGAATGTTGTCTACATCTAGATCATCAATACCCTCAAACTTCTTATTTTTGTAGGGCATTATATATTTAACACACTCGATCCCGTTTGAGAACTTGGCTATTCCTTCCTCTTGATCATAAACCAGCTTAGATTCCTCAATAAATGGTCTCCCAAGTATCACATCTCCTAAATACCCATCAATGATGCCCTTAACATTTTCCAAGATCATGAAGTCACATCTATATGTGAAGTTACCTACGAAGACATGCAATCCTTTAACCCTCCCAACATAGTTACTCACTTTCCTAGGGTAAAAGGGGTCCCTCATAGGTCCTAACTTTTCGCTCATGATCCAATTGTAATAGAGCCTAGACATTATGTTTATGGGTTCCGTATAGTCTATGTAAGTGTGATCCCTATATGAGTACTCAATCATGCACGGTATCTTAATGTTTTTAGGGTAACCAATTTTTATGCGAGGCTCGAAAGGTGGGTGCGGGAAGTTAACTACGTTATAGTGATAGGCGGTTTCCTTCCCGTTAGGGTATGAATCGAAATACTCCCTAAGTTCCTCCTCCTCCTTACTACCCTCCATAATTTCTAACACCTTATAATCTCCTTCTTCTAATTCATCCTCCGAATCACTTGAGGTCGAATCGCTATCTAAAGTACTAGTTGATTCCTTAAGAGCTTCCTCAAGTGCACTTTCAATTATTCTATTCAATTTCTTAAGCTCTCTAATTTCACTAACAATACGAGCTCGAAGTTGGTTGACAAAGGTTGGATCAAGTGGTGGGTATTTGTTTGATGGTAGGTTGTTGTTTGGTGGGTTATCACCTTCCATTATGAAAAGTGATGGGATTACTAACAAATTCACGAAGAAGGGGGATAGACTACGAGGAAGCTAAAATTGAGAAAAAATCTTACTTGATAGGAATCAAGCAAGGAAACCTAAACGAGATAAAGATCTAACTAGCTATTCTATTCTCCGGCAGCGGCGCCAAAAACTTGATACGCGTACAGCGCGCGTTCGGGGTCAAAGGAAACTTCGTTTTCTTTGAGCAAGTTTTTCAACCACCTAGGCAGTGAACCTAATCGTTGTAGTGTAGTATTAGGGTAAGCCTCGGGATTGATATCGTTCTCTAGGGGAATAGGAATGCTAGTGAGAAATTACTACGCTAAGGTTGGGGTTGAGGAAGATTTTTTTTACCTTTTTTATATTTTTAAAAAAATTAAAGGTACGATATCGGGGTATTGGATTTGGGGGGTGGTACTTCTACCGATTACTCTACTTATCTAATTATCTAATCTAAGGGGTAGTCTATGTCTATTGATGTGTGCTCGTATGATGATTAAAGAAGTGTCTACCTAGATACTATTACTCCCTAGTTATCTTTTATTGATGGTTGAATTGTCACGTCCTTATTCTTAACGCGTTGTGTTTTCTAAGGTCGTAGGGTGTGCTTTTATCCCTAACTCTTTGAAGCTACCTAAGGTTAATGACTACGAAATCTTTAGGATTCATAAACTTAACACTAAGGTTATCTTTGGATATTTAGCCTACAATTCCACTAGTAACTATAAGCTAAGGTTCAATAAAGATTAATCAAGCATTAATAACACAACGATGGCTTTAAGCACTCCTAAGCCAATTACAATTAAGATAGGAGACAACCAATCAATATTCAATAACTAGGTTTCATAGATCTAAGCAAACGCACAAGTAAATTAGCCGGACATGTTAAACATGCAAGCATACACACATTCAATTAAAGACATAATGAAATCAAAGGAATAAATAACTCATCTCGATGTAAAATAGGGTATTAGAACCCTAAAATACTGTCCTAGACGGACTGGGTTTTTACTCCACAAGTCTACCTCCTTTAAAAGTCTGAAAATTCGAATTCTATATATACAGTTACAACTGCGACGGCGTCACCTTTTAATATTGACGCCGTCAGATCGTCGTCAATAGGGTTTCGTCTTGGCCAAGTCAACTTTGGGACGGCGTCACGTTGTGGTTGTGACGCCGTCAGTCTTCATATGTGACGTCGTCTGAGTCTGGATCTAGGCCGTCTGAGGAGAAAAGTCTTCATGACACCCTACTCTTCAAAGCCTAACGTCGTCAGGTGCAAAATAGCAAATTCGCTCCTGAGCCGTTACAAATATAGGGACGACGTCGCTCTTTGTTTGTGACGCCGTCGGGTGCAATTCCAGCAACTTGAGTTTCTTGATCTTGACTTTAGCCATTTTCTTCACATATTCACGCCTTTTCGTTCAAATAAGCATCATTCAAGCATTTGCCTTCAAGAGACCTAAAAAGTGAAAATGAACGAAATTAAGCAGTAACGGATATAAAAGTGGGCGATTAAGGGCTTAAATGACCCCTTAAAAGTGTACGTTTTAAATCCTTATCATGGGTCAACCCGAATTGACCCGAGTTCTAAACAAGGTCGGGTTCGGGTAAGGTTTTTTAGCCTTGACCCGACCCGAACCGACCCAAACCCGACTAACCCGGCTCAACAACACTTTTACAAGTAAAAATACTCGGGCTGACCCCGAACCCGAATTGACCCGAACCCGAATTGACCCGACCCGAGTTGACCCGAGTTTTAAACAAGGTCGGGTTCGGGTATGTTTTTTTAAGGCTTGACCCGATTTGACCCGACCCGATTTGACCCGAACCCGATCAGGTCAACCCGAATAACACCCCTAGCTCATAGCACGCCTTTTAAAACCACGTTCACAACATAAAGAAAAATAACTGGGCAAAATCAGCTACTTCACATTTGTAAAAAGTTGCATGTTGAGAAAAAATGCTTTTGCTGAACAAACTATTCACATTTTATTCGAAAAAGATAATGCATTGTTCAAATAACATCACTATAATAAGTTATTATGTATCGTTATTTCTCAAACACATTTGTAATTCATTTTTATTTATCCGTTGTATAGGAGAAAAAAAGTCAAATGTTTTAGTCATATCTTGATGTATCTTTATTTTCAAACAAGAAAAGTGAAGTTGTTATTAAACTTTTAGGCCTTTTGTTAATATTTTCAAAAAAAATAAAATATTTGAGGCCATTACCTAATCAAATTGGGTTAAGCCCGTTAGCATCTTAAACTCATAAACTAAATGGGCCAATCTTAAAACAATAACTATCAAAAATCAGAAATTCAGAATCTTCCAGAAATTTGTAAGATCACAATACCATCCATCAATCAAAACAAGCAACATCTAATTAAAAATTAGAAAAAAGTCAAAATTGAACAAATTCTTCCTTAGTTCTACGCGTCAAATAGGAAACGAATATTGTTTTTCCGGTAGCTGTATTTTCCGACGATTTATTTATACGGTGAGTTATTTTTTCCTGATCTTAATTATTCACTGATTAGTTGTTATTATGATATTAATCAAAACTAATTGACCTTGTTTCTGTATGTATTTGAATCAACTATTAGAATTTATATTTACTGATTGCGCTAAGTAATTATATATTTGAGTTGTATGTGATTGATCACTAGCGGGGTGTTTGGCTTCTAGTATACAAATAAACAAAGTAACATCCATGAACTAAAGAGGTTAATTTGATTATCGTATGTGGAACATGTTTACTATTTACATAAGAGTTGCGTTTATAATAAATGCATATTTAAAAGTTCTTTTTAGAACCATATCTAATTCCTAAGATTGCAATCCCAGGCGTAAAATTACATACGGGCCAAGCCCGCAATTCTAATTTTTGGCTTAGGCACTCACTGCCCCTGTAATGGGCGGCTAACCGCACTTGGCTAAAAAGGTTTTGCATGTCTAAATTGTGTTATGTAAAGGGGAGGATCTCAGACTCTCAGTCGTAGGCATTTGTAAAAGGAAAACACAGAACATCTTTTTTAAGTTTTCCTCATTTAGTTATCCTCTTATTAGGTGCTCCAAAAATGATCATCCTTTTTGTAGTGAACTAGAAAATTCTTTTATCGAAATTCTAGTTATCTCAATAATGGATCTAAGAGTAAGAATTCCCACCAGGATCATTACATGGATGATACTCAGTATACTTGGAATAATCACATTAATAGTTGCATTGACAGTTATCTTCAGTCTCAAATCTGTATTGATAGTTACATTGTAAATGGTAGTGACAATTCCAGTAACAATTACATTTCTAGTTCCATTTGTAGTGAAAGTGGAAATAGGACTAAAACCCGGGATGCCAGAAGGAGTGATCAAACTATACGACAAAATGTATCATACTTCCATTTTTGTGCAATTGTACATAACATCGTTACATTAAGTAGGAAAAAAGTTGAAGGTATGTTGCATTCTGATCCAGTTATTGTACATACAAATTTACTTTTGCACGGGTAAGTCTTTTACGTGCAATAGTAAAAACTAAGCTATATAGTAGTAATATGGAAACTCGTGGAATTATGTTGCATTTTGGTGCAATGCCGCAATGTTAACCCCTTCATAGAATTTGCTAATCTTTTTGTTCTTGTCTAATTTATGGTTCATGTTTTCGATGATTTATAGGAAACTTGAGCATTTGGTCTGAGAGAAATGTCTGCTGGGTTTGGGGAAGTACCAAGCCCATTTACTTCAAGCGACAACAATCCAAACAATGGTGATGCTGGAAACTTTGAGTGCAACATATGCTTTGATTTAGCCCAAGACCCAATCGTTACTTTGTGTGGTCATCTCTTTTGCTGGCCCTGTCTTTACAAGTGGCTTCACATTCATTCGCAGTCCCAAGAATGCCCTGTTTGTAAGGCCCTTATCGAAGAAGAAAAATTAGTACCCTTGTATGGAAGGGGAAAGAACTCAACTGATCCAAGATCAAAATCTGTACCAGGTGTCGAGATCCCACATCGACCCGCGGGTCAGAGACCTGAAACTGCTCCTCAACCGGATAGAAACGCATTTCCTCAGCACGGCCATCACGGGTTTGGATTAATGGGTGGTTTTGGGCCTGCAATGACTGCAAGTTTCGGGAATTTTACCCTTTCTTTTGGTGGGTTGATACCGTCATTTTTTAATGTTCAAATGCATGCGTTTACTGGTCCTTCCATGTATGGGAATGGCGCTCCTGCTGCTGCTGCTGCTGCTCCAGCTCCAGGTCCTGGTTATTCATATGGCGGCCATCATCATGCACATGGAGTACCGCAGCAGAGAGTTCATCAGCATGAGACAGGATTTTCTGCAGGATCACCGCTCATAATAATTGGTCTCCTTTTTCTTTGGGCTCTACTTTGGAACTGAAGTGATGCAGGCATGAAAAAGTTCTTGATCAAAGACTAGTTTATGTGATGTTACTTTTATTATTATTTGTTTGCAAACTGAGTAGGAGGTTGGTTGTTTCATTTGAGAAACTGTGGAGTCACTTATTGTTACTCTTGGTATTTTACCTATGTGTAAAGGAAAGTTGTTGATTTGGATAAGTATTTGTATCATTAGTATTTTTGTTTATGAAGATATTTTTCGGCTTGAACATGCATTGTTTGTGTTCAATATTCTCATTTTAATCTCAAAATTTTCATTTCACCTGATAGTATCACTCCTTATTTGTATTAGCACTGTTATTAGTTTCATTTGTATCTTGTCAGATCATCTTCATTTGCACTAGATTCATTATTGCTTTTGGAAGTCTTTAAAAGGTTTGATGTACTTCATATCTGTTTCACAGTTGGGCCTGAACCAACTGGTCTTTAATTGCTTTTAGCCTGATGAAGGTTTTTTGTTTATGTAAAAGCTATAGGTCTGTAACTGGATCAAGTCTTCCAATTTATTTTTCGACATATGGTGTTACATCATGGTTGCAGGATACAAGATGCGTTGAAGCATAACGTGGTGGAGCCAAGTAAGCATTGTTGATTCCTATGTGCTTTCTTCCCTTTAGTGCTAAACAGCTTCAAATTTCTAGTGCTTGATGAGTTGATGAATCTAATTACTGTCTGCTTGATTGACGTTGATATTATGTGACCATGATGTTCAGTAAAGCAAGGCCGAATGCTCATGAATTTCACTATCGTTGTTTCTTTTGAGTAATTGGCTTTTTGTTACGATTTTCTTGTGTATTTATTATGAAAATTGGAGACAAAAGATTTTGCTTTCGTGCAGAAAGACGACACGTTAAACACACCACTTTCTTGACAGCAACCAAGCAGGGGAAAGTTGGCAACCTTTAAATTTGCACTAAATCATTTGGTAGAATATATATGAAGATATTATAATTTATCATGCGTGATTCATTAAGCCAAAATCTTATTTCTGCTTCTGATCAAGCCTTTACTATTTTATTTCAAAAGTGTATGTTTGATACAAACAGAATATGTTCACATTTAGATTATAGTGGCAAGCAATACGTATATTTCTATTTATTAGACATTCTTCATATTGTGATTAATGTGGAACAAGTTCTTTTAGGAATGTGCCCTGTTTGTTCTTTGTCTTAGTGCAGGTTCTTGTCTCTTGGCCCAGTTATCAGAACAATTTGCACTGGTAGGGTTTTGGATATTTATGTAAAGGTAAAACTTTTCCATTTCAATTGCTGATGATTACATAAGTTATGGGTGTGTTATTGTCATCTTCCATTTCCCTTTTATACTGTAGCACAACTCCTTTACATAGGGCCTCCATTAGGACTTTTTTGTACCACCATTATTGTTTTACCTTGGGATCATAACTTTCAACTAGGTATTTTAAGCCTATAGATAATGCTTGCAAGCATATATAATTATATATAATTCTTCATTGCAAGTAAATACTCTTTCCATGTTGCTTCTTATTGTAGCCATTTGATCATTAACTATGTGATGTTCAACTTCTTATCAAATATTTTCAGTGATCTAATGACAATCTGTTTTATCAACTAAAGGTATCGAAACGCAAGTCACAATGATGTGAATTCAATCGCCTTTTTATATTGTTGTGACATTGAGTTAGGCCAATCAATGCAACATAAATATATAGACTTATACGCATGTGTTGGTTTATTTTATAAACTAATGGCACATTATATATAATAGCTTTATTTGGATTTGGTGATTTAGAAGAATGCCCATGTGGTCAATCTGTATGGCACTCATGTAGGAGCGAGAGCTGAGTGCCCATTGAATGCACATGTGACATTGATTGTAGGATGACTTGGTTTGCCATGAATCTGATCCAGATTTCAGATTCCATGTTCTTACATTATAATTAACTAGAAGGGTACCCGCGTGTTGGCGTATGTCCCAACATACACCTCCCCGGCAGATCAGCAAACCGCCAAATAGCCTAACTCCCCGGCAGATTAGTAAAACTGCCCGGCACATTATACAATCCTCCGAATAAAGCATGCATTCCAACTTAGACGAAACAAACATAGACCAGCATATACCGAGGGGTCAAACATACTCCCCGGCCTAACGGACACCTGACATCACCATACATAAGAAGAAAGGAATCTTGGTCAGGACTACTGACCCGTTCCAGACGGAATCCAAACAGAGTAAAGTCAACTCCCGCCTGAAAGAGTCACTGTCGCCCACGTGACCTTCGGGTGAGGACAAAAGCTCCTCATCTATAAAAGGAGCTAAGCAACAACATTCAAGGTAGACTATTTCTATTCACTTTTTACACACATTACTCTGACATACCATTATACTCATTCTCACGCCGGAGCTGGGTCTAGGGATAAAACCCTAGGCGAGGCTAACGCGTGTTGCCTTCGTGTTCACAGGTCCGACGAGTTCAATCCGAAGAGTTTAGCCGAAGGATTAACCGAAGGATTCGCTTGCTTGGAGTAATCACAGATTTTTACTTCAACAAATTGGCGCCATCCGTGGGACCCGCTATTCTAACTACCAAGACTAGAAAATGGCAGGTCCTACCACCGAAACACCCCCAGGTACCTCCACGGAAACACCGCCCGGAAGCAATCCACCTAGCCTAGAAGAGCAGATACAAAACCACATATCATCGTTGAAGGCATTGATACAGCAACATAACACCCAAGGAAAAGGAAAAAGCCCGTTACAACCCATACGAATAGATTTTGGAGACGAGGTCGAGGGACCCGCCATAGCAGATCAAGAGACAGATCCGAAAGGAAAGCAAGTCATGGAGGATCTACACAAGCCATACAGAGATGCCCCTAGGTCCCCGTTCACGAGACGGATAGTAGAGTTCGCCGGACCAAGATACGAGTTGCCCAAGAACATAAAACTCTACAACGGATCCTCAGACCCGGATGACCATGTAACTCGTTTCTCCGGAGCAGCTAACCACGGCGGTTGGCCGATGCCGGTATGGTGCTGGATGTTCCAGCAAACTCTTGACGGTCCAGCAAGTGGGTGGTTCGAGCGATTACCCAACGGCAGCATTGACAGCTGGGAGGAGCTCAGAGATAATTTCCTAGAGAGATTTGCACTCAGGAGGAAATGCCTAAAATACCCGATGGAGCTCACGAAGATCGTGCGGAAAGCTCATGAAACTCTGCTGGAATTCAAGGAAAGGTGGACCGACGAAGCTAGCTACATCCCCGGGGTGCCTGAAATAATGCAAATATCCTCATTCACCAACGGAAGCAAATGCCCGGAATTGGTAAAACGGTTCTCAGACAGGATCCCCAAAACAGTCACAGAAATGATGAAGAGGGTAGAAGATTTTGTACGTTCGGAGGAGGCCTACAACACTACTGAGCTCCCTAAAGGGGAATGGAACCGCAGGATATGCACAGGAAGCCAGCCAGATCGAGCCCCTCGAGCGGCAAACATCCCCGACAAACGAAGAGGAGACCGGAGGACAGAACAAAAGCCCCGAAACCAGTACAACCCCTACTATCCGACAAAGACTGATAATTACAGGTACGACCACCGAAGTGATTACAAGAGGAACCAGCATAGGAACGAGGCCAGACCCATAGATCTGAACCTCCTTTCAAAAGCCCCTAAAGAAATTTTGGCTACGGAACTTCAACTAAACTTACCCCCACCACCGCCTCTGAGAGGAGCACCACGAAGAGAAAACTTAGACAAGTTCTGTGACTATCACGGAGAAAAGGGCCATCTCACCAATGACTGCTACCAGCTCAAGGAACACCTCAGAAAAGCCTCGGAAACAGGCAAGTTGGATCATTTACTAAAAGAAGTGAGGCAAAGAGGAAGGAACCCACCCAGAGAACACCAGCCAGGCAGAGGAAGGGTGATAACATGGTGTACGGAGGAAGAATGTACAGAAAACGAAAGAGCAACTGCCGAGAAGAAGACTGGATGAACGTCCCTATAGCTTTCCCCCCCGTTCTGCCGGGAGACGTTTCCGAAGAACCACTAATAATCAAAGCAGATGTTGAAGGATACACCGTAAGGAGAGTTTATGTAGATCCAGGGGCAGCCGTGGAAGTTATGTACGAACACTGTTTTCAAAACTTATGCCCAGAAATCAAAGGAAAGTTAAGAGAAACGAACACACCTCTAGTGGGATTTTCAGGAGAAACGATAAAGCCCCTCGGGAAAATAGACCTAAAAGTGTGTTTCGGAAACGATGGCCTTTACCGCCGAACTGTAATGACGTTTGCAGTAATAAGATCCCCCTCCCCATATAACATTATCCTGGGACGATCAGGTATTAGAGAATTAAGGGCGATCCCCTCGACCATCCATTCCATGATAAAATTCCCAACGCCAGGGGGGGTGGCAACCCTGGTTACCAGATCAATAGTCATTTCAGAATGTAGAAGGCTAGAAAGACATTTCATAACAAAGGAGTTGGACAGTAAAGGGAGAGAAGACCCTCCGAACGAAGAAGGATCTAATGACAAAACAGAAGAAGTAATGGTAAATCCCCAATACCCAGAGCAAATGATCACTATCGGGGACAATTTTTCCCCAGAATGCAAGAGGCGATTAGTAGAAATACTGAAGAACAACAAGGACATATTCGCCTGGCAGCCGGCGGACATGACAGGGGTCCCCCGTAGAATCATAGAACACAAGTTAAATGTCAATGTGAATGACAGACCAATAGCTCAGAAGAAGAGAACCTTCTCGGCTGAAAAGAATCAAGCAATCAACACCGAAGTAGAAGAATGGCTGAAAGCAGGAATTGTCCGGGCAGTGAAATACCCTACATGGATTTCCAATCCGGTATTGGTAAAAAAAACCGGATGGGTCATGGAGGATGTTCATGGATTTCAAAAGCATCAATGCTTCATGCCCCAAAGATTACTACCCACTCCCAGAAATCGATTGGAAAATCGAATCGGTAATGGGTTACAAATACAAGTGTTTCCTCGATGCATACAAGGGATATCACCAAGTCCAGATGGCCAAAGAAGACGAGGAGAAAACAGCCTTCTACACAGAGCATGGAACCTTTTGCTACACCAAAATGCCGTTCGGCCTAAGGAATGCCGGGGCGACATACCAAAGACTGGTGGATTCAAGTTTTAAGGAGCAAATCGGCAGAAATTTGGAAGTATACGTCGATGATATGGTAATCAAAAGCAGAAACGAAGTAGATCTGTTGGCCGACGTGGCTGAAACGTTCGATAACCTCAGAAGGATCAACATGAAGCTCAACCCTAAAAAGTGCTCTTTTGGGGTGGAAGAAGGAAAATTCCTCGGTTACGTTGTGACATCCGAAGGAATTAGAGCTAACCCGAAGAAAACAAAGGCGATAGCCGACATGCAGTCTCCCAAAACACTCAAGGAGATGCAAAGCCTCAGTGGAAAGCTGGCAGCTATGAACAGATTCCTGTCTCGATCGGCTGAGAAAGCGTTGCCCTTCTTCAACACCTTGAAAAATGTCACGAAAGATAACCAGAAGGAGTACCGGTGGAGCAAGGAAGCCGAAGAAGCGTTCCAAAAGATGAAAGAAGTGATTCTAGAGCTACCCAATCTAACGGCCCCGGTGGCGGGAGAAGATCTCTTCGTATACCTAGCAGCAGCCGAAGAGGCCATAAGCGCCGTCCTAATGGTAGAAAGGAAGGGGAAACAAATGCCGGTACACTATGTTAGCAGAACACTCCACGACGCCGAGCGAAATTATGCTCCTTTGGAAAAATTGGCTTTAGCACTACGGCACTGCTCGAGAAGACTCCGGAGGTATTTTGAAGCACATCACATCAAAGTGATCACAGACCAACCCATCCGAGATGTATTAAACAAACCTGAATCTTCGGGCAAGCTGATGAAATACGCAGTGGAATTGGGAGCATACAAGATCACTTACCTTCCCAGAAACGCCGTCAAAGGCTAGGTCCTAGCAGACTTTATCAACGAGATACCAGTCAGCAAAACAAGAAGAGAAGGAAAGAGCAAGGAAGTGTGCAACGTCTCCGCAACTCAGGAGGAATGGACACTGTTCACGGATGGCGCCAATTTGTTGAAGTAAAAATCTGTGATTACTCCAAGCAAGCGAATCCTTCGGTTAACCCTTCGGCTAATCTCCTCGGATTGAACTCGTCGGACCTGTGAACACGAAGGCAACACGCGTTAGCCTCGCCTAGGGTTTTATCCCTAGACCCAGCTCCGGCGTGAAAATGAGTATAATGGTATGTCAGAGTAATGTGTGTAAAAAGTGAATAGAAATAGTCTACCTTGAATGTTGTTGCTTAGCTCCTTTTATAGATGAGGAGCTTTTGTCCTCACCCGAAGGTCACGTGGGCGACAGTGACTCTTTCAGGCGGGAGTTGACTTTACTCTGTTTGGATTCCGTCTGGAACGGGTCAGTAGTCCTGACCAAGATTCCTTTCCTCTTATGTATGGTGATGTCAGGTGTCCGTTAGGCCGGGGAGTATGTTTGACCCCTCGGTATATGCTGGTCTATGTTTGTTTCGTCTAAGTTGGAATGCATGCTTTATTCGGAGGATTGTATAATGTGCCGGGCAGTTTTACTAATCTGCCGGGGAGTTAGGCTATTCGGCGGTTTGCTGATCTGCCGGGGAGTTAGGCTATTTCAGAATGGTTAAACCTTAAAATCTAAAGAGGATAAACTAGAAGAATACCTGGGTAGTAGACGAAGAGCAAATAAATCGTCCGGCCAAATAACGCACACGAGTTGTGTAAAAGAAAAATTTTACGGTGGTAAAAAAGAAGAAAAACACAGTATTTATAGGCAACAAAGGAGGTAGCTGAAGCGTCTCATCATGTCAGAAGATGACGTGGCAAAATCGTCACCACACAAGGTCCACCCACTGCCAGGTGTCCTCACGCCGTTGCAACAAATCACTGACGTGTCTTGCTGACGTGTCACCGTAAAAAAAAAAAAAAAAAAAAAAAAAAAAAACGGCTGAGGTTATTTTAAAAGAAAGTTAAACGGCCGAAACAACATTCACCGAAGGTCGCCACATACTCCAATATCATGCAAATGAAGACACCATTAACATGATACTGGGGGGGGGGGGACATGTTGGCGTATGTCCCAACATACACCTCCCCGGCAGATCAGCAAACCGCCGAATAGCCTAACTCCCCGGCAGATTAGTAAAACTGCCCGGCACATTATACAATCCTCCGAATAAAGCATGCATTCCAACTTAGACGAAACAAACATAGACCAGCATATACCGAGGGGTCAAACATACTCCCCGGCCTAACGGACACCTGACATCACCATACATAAGAGGAAAGGAATCTTGGTCAGGACTACTGACCCGTTCCAGACGGAATCCAAACAGAGTAAAGTCAACTCCCGCCTGAAAGAGTCACTGTCGCGCACGTGACCTTCGGGTGAGGACAAAAGCTCCTCATCTATAAAAGGAGCTAAGCAACAACATTCAAGGTAGACTATTTCTATTCACTTTTTACACACATTACTCTGACATACCATTATACTCATTTTCACGCCGGAGCTGGGTCTAGGGATAAAACCCTAGGCGAGGCTAACGCGTGTTGCCTTCGTGTTCACAGGTCCGACGAGTTCAATCCGAGGAGATTAGCCGAAGGGTTAACCGAAGGATTCGCTTGCTTGGAGTAATCACAGATTTTTACTTCAACAATCATACACATGTAACTAGTTTGAGATTTTAGTTTTTTTGTTATACATAATTTAAATAAAAACTCAATTTCGTAGCTATAAAATGACTTTTTTCTCACCCGACACGGGCAAATGTATCTTGATTGCAATGACTGAACTTGACGCTTTATTATGGGAGAGTCAAAAACGAAAGGTGCATAGAGTAAATGGGCTAAAATTAAATAAATAATAATAATAAAAAAATGAAAGTCATTAAAAATAGAGTGAATTACATAAATCGTCCTTGTGGTTTGGTCAAAATAACGGATTTTGTCCTTATACTTTTTTTTCAATGCGTTTCGTCCCTGTGGTTTACAAATCTTACGGATTTTGTCCCTCGTCCAAAAATGTCCGTTAAGTGTTTTGCGCTGTTAGTCCTTCGTTAGTGTAGTCCGTTAAGTGTTTTGCACCGTTAGTCCTTATTTTTTAAAATGTAGTTTTTCCCAATTAGTCCCTCCGTTAATAATAGTTATCGCCCGATTTTTTACGTTTTTGTCCGTTTTTATCCGTTTTCCCCCCGTTTTTTTCGTTTTTCGTCTGTTTTTTACGTTTTTATCCCTTTTCGTCTGTTTTTATATGCTTTCGTCTGTTTTTTACGCTTTTGTCCGTTTTTGTCTGTTTTTTATCCGATTTCGACCGTTTTTTTTTTACATTTTTATTCGTTTTCGCCAGTTTTTTACGTTTTTGTCCGTTTTTTTTTTCGTTTTCGCCCGTTGTTTTACGTTTTTGTCTGTTTTTCTTACATTTTGTCCGTTTTTCTTATGTTTTGTCTGTTGTTCTTACGTTTTGTCCGTTTTTCGTACGTTTTTATCGGTTTTTAGTATGTTTTTGTCCGTTTCAAAAAAAAATTTGAATAAAAAAAATATTTTTCAAATATGTTTTTTTTTTTAAATATGTCCGTGTTTTTTTTCAAAATATTTGAAAAAAATATTTTTGTTCAAATTCTTTTTTTTCAATTTTTTATTCAATTTTTTTTTAATTTGATATTTTTTTTTCGAAAATATTTTTTTTCCAGTTTTTTTTTTTGGAAAAAATTTTAAAAACGAAAGAAAAACGGACAAAATGTAAGAAAAACGTAAAACAACGGGCGAAAACGGAAAAAAACGGACAAAAAACTGGCGAAAGTGAATAAAAATGTAAAAAAACGGTCGAAATTGGATAAAAAAACAGACAAAAACGGACAAAAGCGTAAAAAACAGACGAAAAGGGACAAAAACGTAAAAAACGGACGAAAAACGAAAAATACGGGGGGAAAACGGATAAAAACGGACAAAAACGTAAAAAATCGGGCGATAACTATTATTAACGGAGAGACTAATTGGGAAAAACTACATTTTAAAAAATAAGGACTAACGGTGCAAAACACTTAACGGACTGCACTAACGAAGGACTAACAGCGCAAAACACTTAACGGACATTTTTGGACGAGGGACAAAATCCGTAAGATTTGTAAACCACAGGGACGAAACGCACTGAAAAAAAAAGTATAGGGACAAAATCCGTTATTTTGACCAAACCACAAGGACGATTTATGTAATTCACTCTTAAAAATACACTAAATAACAAAGTTATGAAGGGGATACGGCAATTCTTTGTCTTCACATAGGCATGGACTATTTCTAACCTTTTTTTCCAAAAGGATTACTACTCAACAAACATTAATTGTCGGTAACCACCACTAATTACTGTTTTACTACAATACAATCTTTGTGAAAATAACGAATTAAGTCACATTCGGCTTGTATTAAATAAATAGAAAGTAATTAGCTTGACAAGGACATGCCCTACCGTAAACCTACTTATCTCAAACTTCGTTGTCATAAATACCTAATCCCTATGTTATAAAAGTTTTAAATAATAGAAATCCACATAAAGTTTATAAATTTATTTTCACACAATGATTTTTCAACATAAAAAGTGAAGTGTAAAAAGAGAAAAAAGATATTATGATGCAATATAATCGAAATACAACACTTGTAAAGTCATTATGTAAATATAATTTCATAATCGCTTTGTCAATATAGCATTCTTAAATAATTACTTCAAGTAGTACTTATCTTTTTACCTCATAAAATATGGCAAAGTATCTTAACACAGTTGGTTGGAAGATAAATAACTGTTAGACATTAAAACCTTGTGGTATACTTTGTATTATTTATCAAATATTCATAATCAAAATACGATGAAA
Organism: Chrysanthemum seticuspe; assembly: GCA_019973895.1. Taxonomy (NCBI): domain Eukaryota; kingdom Viridiplantae; phylum Streptophyta; class Magnoliopsida; order Asterales; family Asteraceae; genus Chrysanthemum; species Chrysanthemum seticuspe. The sequence continues at coordinate 67,534,455 of BPTQ01000005.1, read as the reverse complement.
CCTAGAAATCTTAATGGACTCAAATTTACAGGCGGGTTCGGGCTTTATAATCTATTGCCTAATACCCCTTGCAATCCGAGCGAGCAAAATCGTGAAAGATCGAATTGAATGAGAAAACTAAATAAACATTTGAGCAATGACAAAAAATGCATAAACAAGCAATGATAACGTATAGTCTATATCCGGGTCACGGACCCAACTAAAGTCCAATACTAGCTTGGTCCGGTACGACCTAGGCTAAGCCAACTAGCGTTTGGGCTCATGTAAGCCCAAGCCCAAAGCTATTCACGGAATAGATATCCGATATCTTCTAAATAAGAGGATTATCATTCCCAACCGACTTAGGCGGGATACGCCGAAGTTGGGGAACACGGAACCAACAAGGATTCCGTGCGTATATAAAGGGAATCACATCCCTCGTTTAAGGTACGATCTCATAACCCTAACACTCCTTAAACCCTAAACCGATTACTTACTCTCACGCCGGAGGATAATCGTGGGAGACAATCCCACGGTAAGCCTAACGGTGTTTTCTGTCTCTTAGTGCGCAGGTCTCAGATAACAATCAGCAATTGGTACAAGAACCGGAGCCCCAGCAAGGAACGCCCAGCTTTTGTATCAACAAGTGGCGCCATCCGTGGGACCATTCACTGAGAACCAAGACTAGAATGACGAAGCATGGAAATCAGCGATCGCAGTCAGACCTCATGGGAAAGAAGCCGCAAAGCGGATCGACCCCTAAACAGACCGCTGGGACAACCAGCGCTGCCAAAAACAAGGGATCAGGACAAGGCTTGATCTTCCCACTGGTGGAACCGCGCTCGGGGACAACCCAAGCCACTGCAACTACCGCCAGTGAAGTAGATCCACTGCGCACTGTCCTCACCACTCCCTTTCAATCAGTGCTAGAAACTGACCTGACAAAGGCACCAGATGCACCAAATCGGAATAAGAGCATAGCAGTAGAAACAAGCGCGCTCGCTCTAGAAGGAGTTGCGCCGCAACTGGCGCCAGAAGATTTCGTGTCTCAAAACTACGAAGTCTTAGCTGCTCTCATGCAAGAGGAAGACAAGAAGAGATCAGGTCGGAACTTGCAAGCCCGACTAAATTTTGATTCTGAATACGATACTTCCCCACTGCGCCGTCAGAAAGAGAAGCGCGGAAGAAACGGCCGCCGACCCCCAGTATTCAACAGGATCGGAAGGAGGATCGAGGATGATGAGACATCCCACTCTCACCACTTGAGCGATAGTGATGAAGGTGAACGGCGTACCAGTATCTATGATAGACTGGGTAGCCGTAAAGTGCATGACAGACTTGGGCGGAGGTACTCCCCAAGTGAAAGTCCTTCCAGTCCAGACTCTGGAGATAGCCGGCGCAAACGCCGAAGGAAGGAAAACTCGTCCTCCGATAACTCCTCGGACAACGAAGATAGTGATACAGGACATTGGAAGTCCAGAAGCAGACACAATGACCAAGAGGAGGACATGTCTCTCCCATGGCGTCGTCAGAAGGTGGACGCGTTCACTAGACGCATTAGCGATTTCTCAGAGAACAAAAAGAGGCGCATGCCTGCTAATGTCAAGACCTATGACGGAACAGGTGATCCAGACGATCACCTAAAAATTTTCGAATCAGCCGCAACTATTGAGAATTGGCCACAACCAGTGTGGTGCCATATGTTTAATTCCACACTAGTGGGAAGCGCGCGGAACTGGTTTAACAAACTTCCACGACGAAGTATAAATGGTTTTGAAGAATTAAGAAAGGCGTTCCGCCTAAATTTTACTCAACGGAAAAAGTGCGCTAAAAACCCTGTCGAACTTGCCAGGGTAAAGCAGCGCCAAGGAGAAACTACGAGCGCATTCATGGAGCGTTTTAAGGATGAATGCATGCAAGTTAAAGCATGCCCGGAAGTGCTAAAGATCTCCGGTTTCATGAATGGAATTAATAACCCAGAACTCATCAAGAGATTGAATGACAAGATTCCTGAAACTTTTGATGAACTCATGAAATGCTCTAGGTCCTTCGTCCAAGGAGAAGCCGCCGCAGCGGATAGCAAAAGAAACTACTCCAACTACCGGTCGCAGGAACAACCTGGGAGACAGCCCAATGACCGGAGTAGCAACCGTAATAGAAGCTATCGCGGTCAGGGGAGCGGGAGGGATAACGACAGATACACCCCGCTGACAAAAACCCCAAAGGAAATACTCGCGGCAGAAGGGGCGAACTTCCCAAGACCACTGATGCGTGCTAAACCGTCAAGTTTTCTCACGCAAGCTGACCACTTGTGAATGGCCAACTGTAAGAAACTGAAAACAGCTTAAGCACAAATGCAATGAAGATCAGGGGAGTATAGTGTTTCCCCGGGTCGTTATGTCCCAGCGAGCTATGCAATGGATCACCAAACGTATAGTGATCGAGGAATTTGAACGGATAGAGTATTTGATATGATTATAACTACAGAGAAAGCCAACAAATTACAACGGCTTAAATGCAAATTAAAGGAAATTAAAAAGATAAAAAATATTAAATAAACGCTATCACTATATTTAAAATGATGTTTTTGTTTTTTTATGTTTTAATAAAACTTTATTAAAAACTACGTTACGTACAAATGAAAACGTGAAACTAAATCAATATTAACCCTAAAAATATGAAAATGATATTTTAACAATCCTAATGATAAAAGAAAATTTATAGAAAAATAAAATTATTTTTATAACTATTTATCTAATTATTATTAATTAAAAACTATTTTTAATTATTAAATAATAACCTAAAATACAAGAAAATAGGAAATAAAGCTAGAAAAATGAAATTATGACTTGGAAAAATCTAAAATAACAAAAGAGAATTTTTAAAACTATTTTTATAATTTTCTGATTATTTTTGCATTTTCTAGGAATTAAAAACTATTAAAAACTAATTAAATTACTTAAAAATACAAATTTAACTAAGAAAAATCTAGAAAAATATTTTTTTGTCTTTTTATATTTATCTTAATCTAAGAAAAATGAAAAATTATTTTTTTGAGACTTTTCTTAATTTTTTGGATTAAAAGCTAATTAAAAATGATTAAAAACTGATTTAAATCAAGAAAAATACTAAACAGTACTGGAAAAATCTGAAAAATTCAAGTTAAGCTTAAAATAATATTAGGAATCTAGGAAAAATGGAAAAACAGGGTGTTGTGTACAAGAAATTGAAACTGCTATCCAAGTGCTTATGAATAAGCACTTTAAAATAAGCCAAATGAACACCAAATGGTACCAGCTGATTACAGAAGCTACAAAATGATACGAGTACTCAAAAACAACTTAAAACAACTACTCTTAACCTCTGCAATGCTAACTTACCAAGATTTGGCTTATTTGATTTTAATTACAAGAACAGTTTCTGGGTCTACTTTTGAGCTTGATGAGTGTCTAAATACTCATCATTTTTGTACTTTATAAACTGCAAAATCATCTGAAAACACTCAAAAACGCATCAAAATGGTCAAAATATCACAAATCAGTGTTTTATGTGTTTTAAATGCAAAAATATCAAAATCAGATGAAAAACGTATCAAATTTGCAAAAATTGCAGTTTTAGTCCCCCAAGTTTCAAAAATTGTCAAAAATAGTCCCTGAGTCAAAATTTCAAAAGAAAAGTCACCAAAGGTCCTTTTTTAAATCATAAGTTGTCAAATTTAGTCCTTTGGTGAAAAATATCAAAAGTTTGAGAAAATTACAAAAATGGTCCTCCAAGTTTGAAAATTGGCAGAATTGGTCCCTGGAAAATCTGAAAATGGCAACTTTGGTCCTTGCATTATTAAACTTTGTCATTTTTAGTCCTTTGAGCAACTTTTCTGAATTGGCAGCAATGGTCCCTCTATTTTCAGATTTTACACTAAAGGTCCCTAAGTTATTAATACTTTAAACCCATTTTTGGACCCTTTCATCAATTTGGACCCCTGTCACTTGAATTGTGAACCCCCCATTATTATTAATACTTCCCTGGTCAATCCTTGGTCAAACAGACACCCACTTGGCGCCATATTTTCCTCCTTCATCCCAACTGCTACCCTGTCACTCAAGCCACCATTCAACCCCCCTCCTCACCATTCACATTTCCATGTCCCCTCATCCTACACCAATATCCAAGAATCATTAATTGCCCCCCCCCCCCTCATATCACTCAACCCCAACAGTTAAAAAAACCAAATTTGGCGCCAAAACTTGATTAAACGGCTCAGATGAAAGATAGCCATCCAATGGCTCTCAAACATGGTGGGAAAGTCTTTGTGGACCTCCAGGACCTATAAAAAGGAAGAAAGAGGAGAAGTGGAGGGAGTGGTAGCTAGTTTTATTTTTTTTTCCTTTAATGTCGTTTTTTTTAAAATGTTTTAGTTTAAGTTAGATGTTGTAATTTCAAGATAAATTGTATTAATGTAAGTTGTTATAGTGAATTAAGAACCTTTTCAAGTGTTAATCCAAGTTCTATTTTAATTTTCAAGTTCCAAGTTAACTGTTGAAAATTTTAGTTTCCATCTCATAAACTTAAGCTTCATATAGCTTCTTTTCAAGTTCATTATAGCTTATACAAGCTCCTCATAGCTTGTTGTGAGCTTAAGTTTAAGTTTCAAACATTTTGTGAATTAGTCAACAAAAGTCAACTGTGAGCTCTATTGGATTTGGAAATGGATAATGGTAGATGCAACAGTGGTATTTGGTTGGAAATGGCTTAGGTAGTGGTTTTGGGTTTTGGTTTAGTCTGCAAACAGCTGGAAACCTAAGTGAGTTTATATATCACTTTTCATTCCAAGTCAATTTTTAGTTTTTGCTTATCTGTTTATCCTTGATCTTTATTAGTTTAAATGTGTCTATTTAGTTATATTAAACATGATTAAGCTCAGTGGAATCATTGGTACAAGTTAGAGTAGTGTTTCTATCATTTTAGTTGTTAATCAGTTATAACTAGGGTGTTTGGAATTGCTGATTTCTCTGTTATCTAGGGTAGTGCAGTGGTGAATCATATTTGATTCATGATTGTTTAGCCCTTATATATCCAATTCTGGCTTAAATTTGCATCTACAAACACTCATAGTCAAAAGTCTCATTAATCTGTCTCACTAGCAAATCTGTTAAACTTTTGGATAAGCAAAAGCTTATTTTGTTTTCAAAATACTTAGCTACAGCTTGTAGTAGCTTCATTTCATGTATTTACATCAATCTAAGTCCTTTAAATCAGGTTCTAAACTCAACAAAGTCAACTTTTCAGTTTCTTAAAAAAGTCAAATTGTGTAAAAGTGGTTTTGAGCCCATTGAGAAGGATTTTTCATTTGCTCAGTTCCAAGCCAATCTAAGTGAATCTTGTGGATTTTTAAAATTCTGTTGGTCTACTTTCTTATGGTTATTTTTACAAATTTTTGTCAATTTTTTATAAGTGTCAAAAATGCTTGTTAAAATGGTACTAAGTCCCCTGTGCAGGACATCAGGTCTGCACAGGGGTTATGCAGTGTTTGCAGAGCTTGTGTAGTGCTCACCTTAGCTCACCTAGGCCTGATTCTTGGGTTAAACACTCTCACCCAGGTCTAGTCTAGGTTCCATTTGTTGCTTTCCTGGTTCTAGCTTATTTGAGTGCTTATTTCTTTGTCCAAAGTAGACCCCCAGTTACTGTTTTGCTACATAAGCTCATCTCATCAAATCCTTTGAGCTTGTGATTTAGAAGTGTAGGATAGTTGTTTTAAGTTTCATTTTGGTTCTTTTAGCATTTTAGAGCTTCTGATTTGGTTTGGTGCTTTTTAGATTCCATTTGCTTATCAAAGTGCTTATTTCAATAAGCACTTCAACATCAGCCTTAGATTCTCCCACACAAGCCCATGTTTTTCCATTTTTCCTAGCTTCCTAGTATTATTTTAGAGTTTTCTTGAATTTTTCAGATTTTTCCAAGCTTGTTTACTATTTTTCTTAATTTAAATTAGTTTTTAAGGCTTTTTAAATAGCATTTAATACAAAAAATTAAGAAAAGGTTCAAAAAAATAAGTTTTCATTTTTATTAAGTTAAGATAAATATAAAAAGCCAAAAAAATATTTTTCCATATTTTTCTTAGTTAAATTTGTATTTTTAAATAATTTAGTTAGTTTTTAATAGTTTAAAATTCATAGAAAATAGAAAAATAATCAGAAAAATAAAAAAATAGTTTTGAAAATTCTAGTTTGATATTTTAGACTTTTCCATTTCATAATTTTAATTTTCTAGCTTTATTTCCTAATTTCTTGTATTTTAGGTAATTATTAAATAGTTAAAAATAGTTTTTAATTAATAATAATTAGATAAATAGTTATAAAAATAGTTTTCTTTTTCTAAAAAGTTTCTTATATCATTAGGATTGTAAAAATGTATTTTTCATATTTTTAGGGTTAATATTGTGTAAGTTTCACTTTTTATTTTGTACGTTACGTAGTTTTTAATTTAAACGTACGTTTTAGGTTTTAAACGTTCATCACTTTAAATATAGTGATAGCGTTTATTTAATATTTTTAATCTTTTTAATTTCCTTTAATTTTCATTTTAGCCCTTGTAGTTTATGTCCTTTCTCCGTAGTTATAATAATTCCAAATCTCCTTTTCCGTCCAAATTCCTCGATCACTATACGTGAGGTGATCCATTGCACAGCTCGCTGGGACATAACGACCCAGGGAGACCCTATTCTCCTCAGATCTGCATTGATTTCGTGCTTGAGTTGTTTTAAGTTTTCTTACGCTTGCGTGAGAAAACTTGACGGTTTTGCACGCATCAAATTTTTGGCGCCGCTGCCGGGGAGCTGTGCTGATTATCTTCCGTCTAGCATATTAGTGATTTGGATATTCACTCTTTGTTTATACCATCCATCTGTATGTGTTTATATTTTCTTTTAAACATCAAAAACCCAAAAAGATTTTCATTCTTTGTTTTTGCATAATGTTTATCCAAAAATTCAAAAATATCCATCTTTACCCTCTCACATATTTGATTCTTCATCCCTACCCCTCTGAAAACCTTTGATTCTTTCTATGTCTTATCCTCACCCTCTTGATTGTCAATGGTGTGGTGGTCCTTATAATGGTGGCAATTGCCCCAGTTGTTGCATGGTGGAATCAGGAAACGGGTCTGTCTATAACCAAGATCCCTATTCCTACCATAACACAACTGATTTATTCCATCAGCTACCACACTGTGAGACTCAGCAGTTTTACTGTTGTGAGTATTGTGGTGGTTCACATTCCAGTTCTGATTGTCAATCAGGAAACACGCTTGTCTATGAGCAGGTTCCTGATAACAATTATGACTACAACACATACCACTCACAGCCACATCAGTTTTACTGTTGTCAGTATTGTGGAGGTCCTCACTCTAGCTCGGATTGTCAAACAGGGAACCCATTTCCTTGTAACGATTACGGCTCTTCATATCATGACCAACCTCTACAGTACCAGCCTGATTCACTTCCTCAAAATCTTCTCCTTGATCTTTTGGATTTAGTGAAAGATTTGAAGGAATCTAAACACTCCCATGATAATCCAAATGAAAAATCAATGGAAGTTTTGTTAGCCGAAGAGCGGGCTGCTAAATTAGATTCCCAGATTGCGTTTGAAAAATCTGTTAGGGAGTCAATTGCAAAAGAAAAAGCGGCCAAAACTAGCTCTCGATTCCGTTTCATTCCTGATGACGATGATGATGAAGATATCCTTGATATCTTACAATTTTATAACAGTTCATCAAGTTCATCAGTTGAAACTCCTTCCATGAAGAATCAGGGAGAAAAGACTATGATGGAATTACTAGCAGAAGAACAAATGGAAAGTATAAAACATATGTATGCTAGTCCATCTAATCTCCCTCAGTCTGTTGTTATCACACCTGATATTCCCACTCACTCTCTAAACATGGGGGATGAGCTTCTTAGCACTATTCCAGAAATGGAATCGTCTAGTGTTGAGGACCTTATCCCAATCCCGAGAGAGTCACAGGGAATTTCTAATCATCTGTGTGATATCCCTTTCCCTCTTGAGTGTTCAAATGATCATCTTGAGACTTTCTCTGATCTTAGTGAAGATTGTGCTTCATATGGAGACATCGAGTACGTTGAGGCATCACTTCCACAATCTGATGCTGATCCCCTTCTTGAGGAGTTCTCCGGTGAACTCACTCACATCAATCCACTCTTTGATTTCGAAGCTGATCTGGGAGAGACTGAAAGTCTCATTGATAATGATCATTCACTCACTTCTTATCCCAACAGTCCAATCGAGAATGTTGATCACTTTGTTCCCGAAACATTCAAAGCTACTTTCACCAATCCTCTATTTGAATTCGACTCTGAATTCACTTTAATTTCTGAGAATCCACTCTTTGATACTCAGATTGAGGATAGTGATGAGCCCACAATGGAACAAGAGTTCACAAATTCACATCATGTGAATGATTCTCTTCATGAGGAGTTCGCCGGTGAACTTTCTCATATCATATCTCCGCTGGAGTATGATTGCTTGGATGGCAAAAATCATGATCGGGGGGAGAGAATCTCAATTTGCATAGTTATGACAAATCTTCCCACCCTCCCCACCGAGATGCCTTCCAAACCAAAGAGCTCTACCAAGAAAATCCAAATAAGTGCAACTGCACTTAATCCCGAGGAAGAAGATCTAGTCATGATTGTTATCATGATTTTCTTTCTTTTCTTCACCTACTCGGTGACTTCCTCTCTTCTTCACTCCTTCGGGAGTGAGGACACTATCTTTGATCCCGGCATTTTCAATTATCATTTGTGAGCCGGGACTTTTTCTGTATATCTCATCGGTGTGGAACTTTCGCGTGCTTCAAATGTTTGTCCAAACATCTTGACTGAAAGTCCGATGGAGATTGTTTCTTCCACTTTGCTTTCCCCATGAACCAATGAATGCGGGGATCGAGTCAAGCTAGCGACTCGGAAATCAAAAACAGTAGCACGCACTATATGGGTTTTCACCCATATTTCTGTCTTCTTACCCCTTTCTACCACCTAAGTGTGGGGGTGATGCCCCACATGTTAAAAAAAAAAAAAAAAAAAAAAAAAAAAAATCTTTTAAAATAATGGCCGTAGTATTTCCCTTTTACGTTCTTTGTTTCGGCATAACCGCCGGTACTTTGAATATTGAGGGCAATATTCATTTCTAAGTGTGGGGGGGAATTCTCAGCGAATTTCATATATTATCTACCCAATTCCCCCGTTTTTGGCCAAAATTTTTTTTTGGAGTAAGTGTTCTACACTTACTCAGCTTGGTTATCAGTCCGCCTTGTCTGTAAGACAAAAGGATTGGCTAATCCAGGAGCAAACGGCTCTTGGTAAAGATATATCAAATCCGTTTATATGGCTTGCAATTTGCCCAAAATTGTATGGTATTCAACTCACCATATCCTAAAAAGTGAAGAGTTGGCTAGCCCGCAAGGTTATGGCTTGTGGTAAAGGCAGTGGAAAAACCATAATTGGTAATCAGCTCACCAAAGATAATATTGATAATTTATCTAAGAGTTGGCTAGTCCAGAAGGGTACGGCTTCTGGTAAAGACAAATCAAATCCGTTGAAAGCTGGTGGTTTGCTCAAAATCACATGGTTATCGGTGTACCATGGTTCTTACTTGAACTGAAACATTTGGCTACTCCAGAAGTGATGGCTTTTGGTAAAGAGATAAAATCCATCAAGTTTTCTCAAATCATTGCTAGGGACTAGCAATATCTTAGTGTGGGGGATTGATGAGTGTCTAAATACTCATCATTTTTGTACTTTATAAACTGCAAAATCATCTGAAAACACTCAAAAACGCATCAAAATGGTCAAAATATCACAAATCAGTGTTTTATGTGTTTTAAATGCAAAAATATCAAAATCAGATGAAAAACGTATCAAATTTGCAAAAATTGCAGTTTTAGTCCCCCAAGTTTCAAAAATTGTCAAAAATAGTCCCTGAGTCAAAATTTCAAAAGAAAAGTCACCAAAGGTCCTTTTGTAAATCATAAGTTGTCAAATTTAGTCCTTTGGTGAAAAATATCAAAAGTTTGAGAAAATTACAAAAATGGTCCTCCAAGTTTGAAAATTGGCAGAATTGGTCCCTGGAAAATCTGAAAATGGCAACTTTGGTCCTTGCATTATTAAACTTTGTCATTTTTAGTCCTTTGAGCAACTTTTCTGAATTGGCAGCAATGGTCCCTCTATTTTCAGATTTTACACTAAAGGTCCCTAAGTTATTAATACTTTAAACCCATTTTTGGACCCTTTCATCAATTTGGACCCCTGTCATTTGAATTGTGAACCCCCCATTATTATTAATACTTCCCTGGTCAATCCTTGGTCAAACAGACACCCACTTGGCGCCATATTTTCCTCCTTCATCCCAACTGCTACCCTGTCACTCAAGCCACCATTCAACCCCCCTCCTCACCATTCACATTTCCATGTCCCCTCATCCTACACCAATATCCAAGAATCATTAATTGCCCCCCCCCTCATATCACTCAACCCCAACAGTTAAAAAAACCAAATTTGGCGCCAAAACTTGATTAAACGGCTCAGATGAAAGATAGCCATCCAATGGCTCTCAAACATGGTGGGAAAGTCTTTGTGGACCTCCAGGACCTATAAAAAGGAAGAAAGAGGAGAAGTGGAGGGAGTGGTAGCTAGTTTTATTTTTTTTTCCTTTAATGTCGTTTTTTTTTAAAATGTTTTAGTTTAAGTTAGATGTTGTAATTTCAAGATAAATTGTATTAATGTAAGTTGTTATAGTGAATTAAGAACCTTTTCAAGTGTTAATCCAAGTTCTATTTTAATTTTCAAGTTCCAAGTTAACTGTTGAAAATTTTAGTTTCCATCTCATAAACTTAAGCTTCATATAGCTTCTTTTCAAGTTCATTATAGCTTATACATGCTCCTCATAGCTTGTTGTGAGCTTAAGTTTAAGTTTCAAACATTTTGTGAATTAGTCAACAAAAGTCAACTGTGAGCTCTATTGGATTTGGAAATGGATAATGGTAGATGCAACAGTGGTATTTGGTTGGAAATGGCTTAGGTAGTGGTTTTGGGTTTTGGTTTAGTCTGCAAACAGCTGGAAACCTAAGTGAGTTTATATATCACTTTTCATTCCAAGTCAATTTTTAGTTTTTGCTTATCTGTTTATCCTTGATCTTTATTAGTTTAAATGTGTCTATTTAGTTATATTAAACATGATTAAGCTCAGTGGAATCATTGGTACAAGTTAGAGTAGTGTTTCTATCATTTTAGTTGTTAATCAGTTATAACTAGGGTGTTTGGAATTGCTGATTTCTCTGTTATCTAGGGTAGTGCAGTGGTGAATCATATTTGATTCATGATTGTTTAGCCCTTATATATCCAATTCTGGCTTAAATTTGCATCTACAAACACTCATAGTCAAAAGTCTCATTAATCTGTCTCACTAGCAAATCTGTTAAACTTTTGGATAAGCAAAAGCTTATTTTGTTTTCAAAATACTTAGCTACAGCTTGTAGTAGCTTCATTTCATGTATTTACATCAATCTAAGTCCTTTAAATCAGGTTCTAAACTCAACAAAGTCAACTTTTCAGTTTCTTAAAAAAGTCAAATTGTGTAAAAGTGGTTTTGAGCCCATTGAGAAGGATTTTTCATTTGCTCAGTTCCAAGCCAATCTAAGTGAATCTTGTGGCTTTTTAAAATTCTGTTGGTCTACTTTCTTATGGTTATTTTTACAAATTTTTGTCAATTTTTTCTAAGTGTCAAAAATGCTTGTTAAAATGGTACTAAGTCCCCTGTGCAGGACATCAGGTCTGCACAGGGGTTATGCAGTGTTTGCAGAGCTTGTGTAGTGCTCACCTTAGCTCACCTAGGCCTGATTCTTGGGTTAAACACTCTCACCCAGGTCTAGTCTAGGTTCCATTTGTTGCTTTCCTGGTTCTAGCTTATTTGAGTGCTTATTTCTTTGTCCAAAGTAGACCCCCAGTTACTGTTTTGCTACATAAGCTCATCTCATCAAATCCTTTGAGCTTGTGATTTAGAAGTGTAGGATAGTTGTTTTAAGTTTCATTTTGGTTCTTTTAGCATTTTAGAGCTTCTGATTTGGTTTGGTGCTTTTTAGATTCCATTTGCTTATCAAAGTGCTTATTTCAATAAGCACTTCAACATCAGCCTTAGATTCTCCCACACAAGCCCATGTTTTTCCATTTTTCCTAGCTTCCTAGTATTATTTTAGAGTTTTCTTGAATTTTTCAGATTTTTCCAAGCTTGTTTACTATTTTTCTTAATTTAAATTAGTTTTTAAGGCTTTTTAAATAGCATTTAATACAAAAAATTAAGAAAAGGTTCAAAAAAATAAGTTTTCATTTTTATTAAGTTAAGATAAATATAAAAAGCCAAAAAAATATTTTTCCATATTTTTCTTAGTTAAATTTGTATTTTTAAATAATTTAGTTAGTTTTTAATAGTTTAAAATTCATAGAAAATAGAAAAATAATCAGAAAAATACAAAAATAGTTTTGAAAATTCTAGTTTGATATTTTAGACTTTTCCATTTCATAATTTTAATTTTCTAGCTTTATTTCCTAATTTCTTGTATTTTAGGTAATTATTAAATAGTTAAAAATAGTTTTTAATTAATAATAATTAGATAAATAGTTATAAAAATAGTTTTCTTTTTCTAAAAAGTTTCTTATATCATTAGGATTGTAAAAATGTATTTTTCATATTTTTAGGGTTAATATTGTGTAAGTTTCACTTTTTATTTTGTACGTTACGTAGTTTTTAATTTAAACGTACGTTTTAGGTTTTAAACGTTCATCACTTTAAATATAGTGATAGCGTTTATTTAATATTTTTAATCTTTTTAATTTCCTTTAATTTTCATTTTAGCCCTTGTAGTTTATGTCCTTTCTCCGTAGTTATAATAATTCCAAATCTCCTTTTCCGTCCAAATTCCTCGATCACTATACGTGAGGTGATCCATTGCACAGCTCGCTGGGACATAACGACCCGGGGAGACCCTATTCTCCTCAGATCTTCATTGATTTCGTGCTTGAGCTGTTTTAAGTTTTCTTACGCTTGCGTGAGAAACTTGACGGTTTTGCACGCATCAGAGCTTAAGTCCAAGCTCCCCAATAAGCTACAA
>BPTQ01000005.1:67478649-67521200 GCA_019973895.1 Chrysanthemum seticuspe | reverse complement strand
ATTCAACCAAAAAAAAAAAAAAAAAATCTCAGAAACCTTAACCGGATCCGGTTGTCCCTCAACCGAATCGGTTACGAGTTTGTCCATCAATCAACTAGTCTAACCGATCGGTCGCATCCCGCAACCGATCCGGTTACCTTCTATGACCCATAAAAACTGTTTTCGTTATTTGTCCGTGTGTTTAGATATTGCCTGGATTCTCTAGGACATTGTATGAACACTCGAGCAGCGGGAATTGAACCAATTACACCTCTTACCAACCCCGAACGATTAATTCGAAGAAGAAGGAGAACACGTTTCATACCATTGGAAAATCGTGTACCAAGAGTACCGAACCCACCATTTGATAACCTCATAGAAGCCAAAGTTGTTTACAACCCTTTCACCAATTTACCTTTTCCCATGGCGGACGATCAACCCATGTGGGGAACCAACCGAACCGTAGCACCAACCCCCGAAAGTGCTATTGTTGCTGTCAATCTTGGTGACAACTTCACCGTGAAAGGACATCACCTTTCTATGATCAAAGACCGACAATTCGATGGCCGTGCGCGGGCCGATCCGCATAAGCACATTGCCGAGTTCATCGAAATTTGCGGCATATTTTGTTATGGCGACACCGATGTCAATGCCATCAAACTCAAACTTTTCCCATCATCACTCGCCGGAGATGCTAAAGTATGGTACAATGAATTAACCCCGGGAATCATCAATACTTGGGAGGAGATGAGGCAAGCTTTTGTAAGCCGATTCTTTCCACCTGCCATGTTTGATCGATTAATGGGAGAAATTCGTGTTTTTAACCAAAACCCAAACGAATCACTTGTTGAAGCTTGGCTTCGAATGAAAGATTTGCTTCGTAGTTGTCATGGACATGGGCTATCAAAAGGAACCATTATCTAAATCTTTTACCATGGACTAGATGAAATCTCTCAAGGCATCCTTGATGCTGGAGGAATTTTTCTCTATAAGACTCCCAACGATGCACATAAATTGCTCGAAGATCGAGTACTTCTCAAACTTGATTGGTCCAAAACCAAACCTCTCCGAAAAACTGTTGCTTTTGTCGAAAATACCGACACCTCAAAACTCATGGAGAAGATGGAAGCGTTAACCTCAAAAATCGACTCGCAATACAAAGATATCAAAGATGAAATGAAGGAAATGCGAGACGGATGCGAAAATTGTGGAGGAAATCATCCATCGTCCAAGTGCGACAATAAACCTATAGGTGGACCAAAGGAAGGAGAAGCAAGTTACACTCAAGGAGGATACCGTGGAGGAGGATATCGTAGTAATTATTACGGTCGAAATTCTGGAAATTGGCAAGATCGCCGACCAAGGGATGACAACCGTGATTCTCAACCACGAACTGACGATCCACCACCACAAAATCCCGACAAAAAGATGGAAGAAGCTGAATTCGAGAAAACCATGAGAGAATTCGTGGCTGCTCAAAAATCTGCAAATGATTTTATCAAAAATCAATTTTTCAATCTCAAAGCCAAAGTTGAGCAAGGACAGAAAAATCATCAAGCATCTATCCAAGATCTTGAAAACAAGTTTGGCAGATTTTCTGACCAACATTCCTTTAGACCATCTAGTTCATTGCCAAGTAATACCCAATCCAACCTGTTAGGTCACTAGTTTTACAAACACAAGTTATAGAGAAAGAGATGAAGGCGGATGAACAAGTTATCACACACACACACACACGTATAATCATACGGTTAAGGCAAAGAGAGTGAATGAAAAGAAAACTTGAACAACCAACCCTCAAGTGAGGGTTATTACATTGTTTATATAGGCAAGGAGCTAGGGCAACACTCCCTCTCCTTCCCTATTCCTTATTGGGCTTGGGCCTAAGCTTATAGGCCTTCTACATAAGCTTGACCTTAAACAAACATAAAGGCCATAATAAAGCTACCTATTACATATGAAATATAAATACTTGAAATACTGTTTAGGAGTGATTCCAACAATCTCCCCCTCAAGTATATATGAATGTAAACGGTGAAGGCGTTGATGTAATAGTAGTTGTGACGTCTTCTGACATTCTTCTTTCTTATGAGAGGAATTTCCTTGATTCGAACAATCTCCCCAGTGTAGAGAGATAGTTATCTTTGAACAGTTATGCTTCGACGTCATCATTAACTTTGTTCTATGATCATTGTTCTTTTTGGTGAAAGTGATAGTATGTTGTTGTTTGCATCAGTCTGCCTCAGGTCTGCTTCGCTGCTCCAGTGTCTCCACATCATTCTTCAACATGCTCACACGCTCTTTGACGTTGGAAATCAATACTAATGAAGTTCTGTAAGTCTTTGACTTTGTAGATTCTTTGATTGATGAAGAATCATTCTGACTGTTGTGTTGCATTCGAATAGAACTTCCATTAGTGATGATGTTGGCGTGAGCATGAGAAGAATCAGCACGATCATTCCGCTCCGGAGCTTCCATAAGAAGAAAACATTTCAAACGGTTAGTAATAAGCGGTTTCCGGCACTTACAAGTTTGAACTTCGAGAGTGTTAACATCATAGTGTGAAAACACAACTCTAATTCTTACAAAGGCCGTTCCTGAACTGGAGTCCCACAAGTGAGATAACGCGATGTAACGAAGTACATCTACAGTTCAGATGAGTCGCTGAGGTACACCGAAGCATCACCTCACAACTGTAGACCGTTTGAGACACACTCCGTGTAATCCACGGGGAGTTACCGAAGTGACCTGCTGTCAGGGCTGTTTGATGTTGACCCTGGCAGGAGTTTCCATTCAATCACTGAGGATCACAGATGTGAACCTCTCATAAATGTTCTCGACAGATTGCTAAGATCTGTGAAGGACTCGATATGAACCACTGATGATCTTATTTGTTGATCATCAAGTGATTAAATGTCAAGTGTTCCTAAGAGATCTTTTGATGAATCTCGTGGCTCTAGACTCAATAGTGCGTTTTGGTTTTCCTGAGCGGAGACTAGGGAGAGGGTCTCCTTCTTCAATACCAGCGATCTCTAAGAGAAAGCCAATAGTTTACGTAGGGTTCCCTGTGAGAATGAAACAAGCTTCTGTTGGGAAAAACTTGAGTGGCTAAGAAGGTTTAGTGCATGCGTCACTGGGTCCATGACGACTTTTAATCTTCAATACCGGTGTCACTAAGTGACAACCAGTATCATATGAATTGAACCCGATGTCTGCCCTAAGTTGAATAATCTGGAGGGTTGTTTCTTTTCACCCTTTACTTTACATTTCTTTTTGATTCTTCAACTCCTTCTTTCTCCGATTCTCATTTTCTCCTTTTTACAATCATTCCTAAATACTTCTAACACTAACTAATGGTAGTGTCCTTGGGTAGATCCCTCCGGCTCTGGCGGATCATAGGACGGTTATTCCTAACCTTAGTCACCTTATAACTCCATGACTAACCTATGTTTGCCATTAAAACCACTGTATGTGAAAATATCTCTCAAAGGGTTTGTTAATGAAAAACATGTTTGAACCACTGTGAGAGATGATGTTTTGCATAAATACTCCCCCTCCACATGTGCTTAATAGTTTTAATGGTTAAATGCACAGTGAGGAAAGAGCGCGCACTTTTTGAATTGATCCACTGAAGATAGACAATCCCCCGCGAGACACGGTTACGTTGCATAGTTAAAGAGTTACATTTTCAGCTTTTAGGTGACAACTAGCTCTAATAACTACCTTGAAGGTGTAGATAAACCTCGAAAGGTTGTCATACCCGTCAGAGTTCATGTCTATCAAGAGTTTCTCGAATGGTACTTTCTACTTGGACAAGTCCTTTGCGAGACACGTTTACATTACTAGCGAACTAGCTTGAAATTATTACCCGTCCAGGACAAGTCTTTTCGAGTTACTAACAGTTTAGTACCGTCAATTCGTTGGTTAAGTCTGAGGTACACAGATTCATTTGCATTTTGTACAACATATTTCTTATCACACAATTTTCTCCCCCTCAAAAATGGCATATAAAATGTTATTTTTGAATGGTTGAGAATAAATATGACCATTTCGAGTGTTGCGGGAAGATGACCACTATGAACAATTTGTGAACAAAGTTTAAAATCAAAATACTCCCCCTCAACTAGTGATATAAACGGTTGAGGTTTTGAAAAATCATATGGGGAAGTACTTGTGTTTTTGAGCAAAACCTTGAAAAATGAAAGGTTTGATAGGTTTTACTCAAAAATAAGAAGCTTTCGCTCCTTTTATAAGGATTGTGGCACTGAGGCGTACCACAGGGTCCTTTCTTGACAATTACGGGTTGTACACTATTATCTGTGCACAAGCCATTTTAGGGAAAAGATGAAATAAGTATGAAACAAATTAACCTTTCCCCAATTGATGATGTTTCTAAATTAGCTCCCCCCCAAACTGATAACTGTCTTTAGCAGATTTGAAACTTTGATGAAGTTTACATTTCCTCTAACTTTTGAAGGTTTCAGTACGCAGCGAAATTTGTAGATGAGCAATAAACCACACAAAGATAATCTGACTAATTGCGGAAGATCCGTTCGAGGGTAACATGCCAGAAATCAACAAGATCTTCTCGCGTATGTAGACGCATCACACCAAACAAACCACGAAAGACGAAATGATACGACTTTCCCCTGAATGTTGTGGTCTTTCGGAATACACATCACCTGTGAATATGCAATAACTCGATACCAAGACCGTGTGTGAGGCATCATAACATCATATTTGGGTAACTTCACACAAGATTACCCGTGAAAGTTGAGACGATAACACTGAATTAAGACGTTTGAACTACATATCGTCTCATTTCTTCGCCCTAATTGAAGAAATTCAAGAAGGCATAGGGTTTTCGCAAGGAAGCACGTGGAAAAACAAAAGAAGCAAAGGACGCCTACACTCTCTCCCCCTCGATGTTTTCAATGAATCAGAATCATACACCACGTATGTTGATGATGAATTAAAGACAGCGAAACCATGTATGAGGAGACAGTGAAACCATGTATGTCCAATTGATCGAACAAGTGTAAAGTACCAAAAATATTTCGAGAGAGTCAACTGCTGATAAAACATCTCTGTTCATTATGTTGATCATCAGCTGTGTCATTGTTGTTGGAAGCAGTTTGATCTTCTGTTATAGAAGATTCGGTTGTTGTTGTAGATTCAGGTGTATCTGAAATTAGAGTATTATCGGTTGTGCAGCGGAAACATTCGATACATCTGAAGCACGACTTTTGGCAGAATCTTTAACCAGAGGAGCAAGCAATGTTTCCAATTCATGACGATTAAGTACAATGGTGGAACAGCTGATGGATCATGATATTTTTGACGGTTAGAAACGGGTCCTATGCTGTATTGCAGTAGGAGCCATCGTTGTTGTACCTGCATAGAAAAATAGAAGGGGGGGGGGGGCAAGAAAGAAAAGAAACATGGATCCCCGAGTGTAATTGGGTTCCAGGTGTTAGAGGCATAAAGATGTAGTGTCAATTATCTTCTTGACACCTGAACATGCTATTTTGAGGATTTCCTTTCCTGCCTCACGGATGGATGTAGTGGGTATCTCACTTGTTTTGGTGCAACTACTTAGTATCTTGCCTGTAGGAAGCCACCTAAGACCAGCAGTTTTGAAAACTCTACCCGTTGGTATCCATCTAAGGGTAGATCTAAGGGATGTTGAAACTTCTTTTGGGAAGAATTTGCGTCCTATATTGATCCACCTATTAGGTTTCTGAAATTTTACGTTTAGATCAACGGGTTTATTTCTAACTGTTTGAGTTAACTTAGGTTTTGGTTTGCTACTACAAGCAGTGTTCAGTAATACACACGAAGGTGATACACTAGGTCGTGAACCTAAGATTCCATCCTTTAGGAGTAGTGCCCTTTTCCTAGCCTTTTCTAGATCATAGTTCTTGTATGCGTCATTTGAATCATATGAATTTTTACGTTTAATGCTCGGTTTAGACACAGTGTTCGAACTAATCCTAGATTGGCCAGAAGCAGCCACTTCTACAGGTATAACAGAAGCAGGTTTAACAGAAACATGTTTAATAGAAACAGAAGCATTATTGTTGGGCCCGGAATGTGGAGTGACTGGTTTTGACAAATGATTATTCTCAACAACTTGGGAGGGAAACCGTGGTTTTGACGATTTTGAACGTTCAGATTTGAAAGCAGTTGGGTGTCTAACAACTGATTGGTTTTTGATTGGTTTTAGAGACGATTTCCCCAAGATTGTTGGTTTTGCAAAATTAGTATCCACACTCTTGTCAGTTAATCTTCTCAGTTTGTTTTGTAAAGCAACATGTGCAAGCCCCTTTGCTTGAATTTGAGCCTTTAAATGCTCATTTTCTTTTACTAATGTATCCACACGATTACTTTGTTCATTTGAAGACTGACCATTGTGTTCTGAAGAAAAAGATTTGTTTTGAAGTTTAAGTTCAAGAGAGATGCAATGTGCCTATAGTTTTGAAAAATCTTTATGAAACTGAGCAATGGTCTTTTGAGAAGAATGTTTTCAGATTCAAGAGTTTGATTTGACGTTTCAGTTGAATTGTTAACAAGTAAGGGCTCAGACATGAGAAAGTTTTCTGGACATTGAGCAACACACTGGTCAACCTCTCCTTCATTACTGAATTCAGGTTGCTCAGTTTGTTGAATCGCATTTGCAGGCAGAATATGATCAATAGTAGATTGTACCTCGACCATCTGTTCTGTGTCAGTGTCATAGGTGGGTAAGATATCTTCCTCAACCATTTGTTCTTCGTCACAGTTAGGCTCGGTGTCGTAGTTAAGTATGATATCTTCTCCAGATCTGCTGCTGTCATGCTGCTTTTCCAATGCTACAACCTCATTGTCCGCATAACCGACAGATGCAGTACTCACAACATTCTCAACGTCCATTTGAGCATTCCTTTCATGTACAGCAACTCTTGCACCTTGTACGACTGCGGGATATTGGGAAATAGATGTTGTCTGACGCTTGAATGCCAGAGATATAGCCATGAATCCTTCTTGCAATGCCACAAATGGATCTTTATGATCATAATCCATTTCACTTTCCTGCAGAAGAATCAAAGAGAAGAAAAAGGTGCGAAGTCGATATAGCACACAGAAGGCCGATATAGTAAATTTCAATTTCCCTCCAAATATGATTTTGAAAATTTTGACTCTCAAAATTTGAAATTCACTATAAAATCCAATTCTAAGAATGTAGGAAAAATTTGAGTTATGACAATTTTGACGCCAAATTTGACCCGAAAAATTTGAATTTTTGACCAAAATTTTCACGGTTAAACCAAAATTTGAATCTCGCGTAAAAATTAAACGTTTAGTCTCCCCTAAAAATTAAATTTTACTCATTTTTTTTTTTTTTTTTTTTTTTTTTTTTTTTTTTTTGATAACTTGTGTTGATGGATCTTTGTAGTCGAATGAACCTTTGTTGATGAAGTGTCCTTAGGTGTAGAAATCACGTGAGAGCAATATAACACTTATGCGTAGAAATCACCAAAGTTACGCGTAAACAGTACAAGTTACGCGTAGTTTTAGCTTACGCGTAAGCAGGGAAAAAAGGCTAAAGTTATGCGTAAACAGTAAGTTAGGCGTAGAAACTTAGGCGTAGGATTACCTTATGCGTAGGACTAGGTCTACGCGTAAGATGAATCTTAAGCATAGGATTTCTACGCGTAAGCTTATGCTTATGCGTAATTTTAGGGTTTTACCCAAATGATCTTTTACACTATCACAGTGCAAAAGATATCCAAAGTCGACGTATTTTCAGACTTATCCAAGTAAGAAAACACGGAGTAAACCACGAAAATGAAGATCAAACCAAGGAAAGACTTACGCGTAGTTTTAGGGTTTCACTACGCGTAGTTTTACTCGTAAGATTGATATTGCTCAAAGATGTTTCTAAACCAGTTTTTGTGTGATAAAATAGCTTCAATAACACCAAAAGACACAAAAGTGTGAAACTTGATGAATCAAACCTTCTAAAACAGTTACAAGTAGAACTACACCCACGTTCAAAAACTAGATGAAAAACAACTATCCACGCATAAAGTTTGAAACTTTTTGCCAAAAACAAGTATTTTAACACCTCAAAACATTGAAAGTACAAGAATCTTGGATTAAAAAGTGTAAAAAACGTGTTTTTAAGCGAACCAAAGTATCACTCGTTTGTTTTACGCGTAGGACCAAAACCCACTTCAAAAACAATACGATTCACCCAACTATTAGGCGATTGATACCACTGTTAGGTCACTAGTTTTACAACAAGTTATAGAGAAAGAGATGAAGGCGGATGAACAAGTTATCACACACACACACGTATAATCATACGGTTAAGGCAAAGAGAGTGAATGAAAAGAAAACTTGAACAACAAACCCTCAAGTGAGGGTTATTACATTGTTTATATAGGCAAGAAGCTAGGGCAACACTCCCTCTCCTTCCCTATTCCTTATTGGTCTTGGGCCTAAGCTTATGGGCCTTCTACATAAGCTTGACCTTAAACAAACATAAAGGCCATAATAAAGCTACCTATTACATATGAAATATAAATACTTGAAATACTGTTTAGGAGTGATTCCAACACAACCCAAAACCATCAAATGATAAGACGTACCATCCACCACAAACAAGAAACGAGTATGTCAACGCTATCTTCACAAGTAGTGGTTTCTCGAACAATTCCCATCCGAATATCGTTGTTTCCGCCGGTGGAAGCAACATCAATACCGAT
Organism: Chrysanthemum seticuspe; assembly: GCA_019973895.1. Lineage (NCBI taxonomy): Eukaryota > Viridiplantae > Streptophyta > Magnoliopsida > Asterales > Asteraceae > Chrysanthemum > Chrysanthemum seticuspe. Next base: position 67,512,471 of record BPTQ01000005.1, on the reverse strand, counting down.
CATGCCTCATTGATCGAGAAATTGGAAGCTCTCTCAACAAACATCGATACCCAATTCATAAGCATACGGAGGGAGATGATGGAACTGCGAAATAATCACCAAGCTTCAAACCACGATGCTGAGGATGACACGCCGATGTGTGATCCCATGGAAGCGAACCACGCCCAACATGAAGGATATCACCCAGGATATCACGGCAGATATTATGACCAAAATTCCAGAAATTCGTACTCCTTTCCATACCACAAACCAACCCATACATATCCTCGATATCAGCCATGGAATACAATACCACATCCATCACAATATTTCAATACACCTAAAACCTCACCGGAGGAGATGATGAGAGAATGGATGGCCAGTCAAACAAAAGCCAATGAGAATATGACGAACCTGTTGGTTGAATTGGAACATAAAGTCGATCAAGGAAGAAGGAACCAACAAGCGATAAGCCAAGACTTGGAGAGGAGGCTAGAAAGATTAAGTAAGGAACAGAAAGTCCATCACGTTGAATCTCTTCCTTACACCACATATTCCAACTCGAGACATGAATTTGTCTACGAACCATCCTCAATTCAAGACGAGAACGATAAGGGTGAGGATGAATTTATCGAAGAGGACGAGACCGAGCATATTCCAACCAAGCCAAATCTGAACTAAATCATGTCTAACTCACCAACCGTGTTACCTTTTCTTGAGGATTGCACCATGCATATCCCAATGACGCAATTAAAAGGTCCTGAACACAATCATGTTGATGATGAGAAGTTCAACAAAATCAGTGACAACTGGAATGGAGAACTGGAAAGAAAGATAGACAAATGGTCTAAACCAAAAAATCCAGTTTCTTTAAATCAAAACGGTAGGACTAAGCCACCTCCTTTAACTCACCTTGAGAATGTGGATGCAATATTCACCGGGAGTGGAAAGTCCGATGATCCTCCGAAAAATCATAAAGATCCGCCACCTGTCCTCATTTCTAATGAAATCGACCAAATGTTCGAGATAACAAAAAGGGACTTTCACTTGGTCAAACCAAAAGAATCAAATGTATTCCCATCCATTGTGGAGTACAAACCAAAGATTCCATACCCTCAACGTTTAAGAGCTGAAATTCCCCATTTGAACCGTATGGTCAAAGTATCCTAACCCGGGGAAGATTCGAGTCAGGCTGATGACTCAGTAATAAAACAAGCGCTTATCGGGAGGCAACCCGTGTGTGTTTTGATTTTCTATGGTCACTCCCCAAAGTTTAAACCTTCGGTTGAACTTAAGTGTGGGGGGTGCCATCCTTTTAATAAAACCTTTTGTTTGTTTATAAGATTGTGTGCAGGTGATGATTTCTCTAGTGGACGCTAGGAATGAAGAAAGAATTTTAAGCTGATAAACTCGTTGACATATCTGGTTTCATCTCTATTTTCCCTATTTCTATACTTTGAAGTTCGCTTTTCATTGAGGACAATGTCTAACTTAAGTGTAGGGGGGGGGGGTGAATAGGAAAAATTAGAGTTTTCATGCTTAAATTTTAAAATTTGTTTGCCCTTGTGATCTAGTTGTTTTCACACTTTTAGGATTATCTATTAGAATAACTGGATCAAACCACTGGTAAAAACTGGTAATATTTGAAACTTCGAGATGTGTTCCGATTACTATTGCAATCCATTCTGGGATCGATGACATTTGCTAGCACATATTATACCCTTTCCACTAAATTGTGAGGATTTGAGCCTATTTCTTATTAGCATACATCTTTTATGCTTGGATCTTTTGCTATGAGTGTGCCGGTGATTTTATTTATTCTAGAACTTGTGCTTGTAAATCATTACCAGACCGCAGTGAGATTGCATTCGTGCGATATAAGTGAATTCGTGTGATAAAGAGGCACCTTAGGATTTAACCCAAATGGCCTTCCATTTTACATCTAATGATATATTAGCTAGCCGCATCGGTTAGTTAACCACCCACATGGACCCATTTGTAGTGCTCATTTTTAGCACTAGATACCCCTAGTTACACCCTCTGAGCCATCCTTTTCATTTTTGCTTCACCCAGAAAATACAAAAAGATTTTACACTTTAAACCTTAGCCTATCCCATATCAATGTCTAAACAGTTGGTTGCTAGTCGCCTGGAAAGTGAAGATTGTTCAAATGATTATGAGTACCACATACTATGTGATTGATTGAGCCATGCGTTGTTAAAAAAAAAAAAAAAAAAAAAAAAAAGTGTTGAAAGTATGGAAATAATAGCCAATGTGCTATGATCGAAGAACAATTGTCATGGCAAAGCAAAAAGCTGTGGAAAACGGAAAAGAAGAAATTGAAGCTATAATCATTTATTTGGTTCGTGGAATGTTTGGTAGCTAGCAACAAGGGAATTAGACTTGACTTCATTTTTATTTTAACACCAATTTCATAAACATTCTCATGCCTTATCCATACCCTTAAACCTTAGCCATATCATTATAACCCGAATAAAAGCCCTCTTTAGATGTTTTTACTTGGTGCTCACGCCACGTCGGTGGAGTTTTGTTTCTTGTACAAGCTTATGGTAATAATCTAATCATGACTGAGCAATGAGTGTGATTTATCTTGTTACTCCACTAAAAATGAGTGATTGAGTGAATTATATTTCGTTCCTTTTCCGTGAGGTGTTCTGAAATGTTAATCATGCAAGAAAATCATTGGATATTGTCAAACATCTTGATGTTTCACCTTTATAAGGCATAATTGATGAATCCTCTCTCGTATTTATACTTGGTTGATTTGCATCACATTTTCATAATCACGATCTTGTACCAGTGGATGTTTTTTCTAGATTTGCTTGAGGGCAAGCAAAGTTTAAGTGTGGGGGAATTTGATAACGCTCAAATTGTGCATGTTTTTAGTAACGTTATCCGTGTTTTTATGTATGTTATTTGGTTATAATCATATGCTTTTGTTGCTTAATCGTATCAAAGTGCGTTTGCTAGTTCATTTGTAGCCAAGTACAAGAAAGTGGAGAAAAAGACGGAAAAAGAAGTAAAATACGAAGATTTCTCCATATATGAAGAATTCCCGACCAAAGCAAGACTTGTGGAGTATATTCGAGAAGATAAAGTCATCAAGTTAGTGGTCCAAAGACTCAAGAATAAAGTTCAAGAAGGAAAACGAGAAACAAATGTAGAAAAGAAGCTTAAACGAAGACATATTGGAAGACTCGTTGTTTCTGACACACTTTCACCATTTTGGCCATAACTTTTGCATACGGACTCCGTTTGACCCCCGGTTCGCGGCCACGGAAAGCTAAGAGAAAGATATACAACTTTGCCGTTTATGATTTTTCGTGATTTTGCTCCAACCGATCGGTCGAGACCTGCAACCGATTCGGTTGGAGACTAGTCAGCAAGACCAACCGATTCGGTTGGAGCTCAACCGGATCCGGTTGGAGGTCCTGTTTCAGCCATTTTTCCATTACTAAGGTTCCAAACTTGTTCCAAATGATTCTAGGTCCTTCCTACATGTCTTTTAGTCCCTTCCAAGCTCCTTGGTGACCAAGAAATGCATTTATAACCCCAAAGGCTTGAGAGTAGTATAAATAGAGGCCTTTGCAACTTCATTTCACCCACCACAACTTGAGAGATCTTCTCTCACACCTATCTTACCACCACTACTACTCTCTTAAAGCCTAAATTTGTTCATAAAGTTCCAGGAAACTTTGGCGGTCCAAGAAGTCATCATTTGGAGGTCAAACCATCAAGAAGTCATCACCAATACTTGAGGCATCATTACTACATCATTTGTAATCTCATTTCAATCATTGTAAGACCTTTAATCATGTTTTCTAATGTTCAAAGTACTGAATTTATGTTTATGTTTGCTATGAGTGGCTAGTTTCTTTATACACTTGCTTAAATGATGTTGATTATCATATGATTAGTAAGTGATTGTGTTAACATGTTTTAATTCAATTTCAAGTTGATTCTAAGACCCAATTGTGCTAAAGTTTCATAGTGACATTTGTTAATCAAGTTTGGCTAATTGATAGTAATCGTTGTGGTCGAAAGGACTTATTGTTATTCAACTAGTCATAATCATTTTGTCTATGGATGATTGTTTTTACCCATTATTCTTGATTATACAAAGGAACTAAGGTGTGGTTGTAATAGAAACGCTTTTTGATTATCAAATTGGATTGGTTGGAAACATCTAAATGGTCGTAAGATTAGTTGTTGAGAATCAATTGTAGCCTTTTGTCTATGATCGGTTACCTTTTGTATTGACCATTTCTTAAGCAATTTGATGAACAAGTGGATGTTTTTGTGTTTAAGTTTATGTATGTAGACTTATGAAACTTGAATTGATCTTGAATTGATTGGTTAAACGTAATGCTTGTTTTTATAAACTAAACTCTTGATCAAAGTTTAACTTGTAAGAACAATAGATTAGTACACCAACTAATTATCATAACCAACATGTTAAGAGGTTAACACAATCACATTAATCTATGATATGAAACTATTTTAAGCAAGTGTAGTTTTTAATCATCTTAATTTCATTATATCTATTTGCTTTGTTATATGTTTTGGATAGACTCCGTTAATTCAAACTTGTGCTTAGATTCACTCAAATCCCTGCGAACGATCCCGACTTACCTTCATAATCTTGCTATAACGGACCAGTATACTTGCTCGTATGTGTTATTGGTAATATTGGTAATTCATCTTTTATAAATTTAAAACTTGCTCACACCGAACGCATCACCCGCCTTGAAGAATATACGATGAATCTAGTCCAAATATATTCAAATGAATGCCTCATAATTCAGGGGAAAGTAACTGCCCCCTTGTCACCTCAACATATCCTAGCCACTTATTCAGAGTTAGTGGGATCCACGTGTCATGCATCGCGTGGGTAACGAAAATTATATAACTGTCTGCCTTCCTTTTACTGTGATTATCACAGTAAAAAATTTCCGCCATTGTTATCAAACCTTCAACTTGCAACCCAGAAAAACTCTTATTATTCCAAAGGTAAACGCGCGTGCGCCATAAAAACTATACCATGGTTCACATTTTATCTGATTTCACGTCCGACATAACTGAGGACGAACTTCTAGAGTTCACCTCCGATTATTATATTCCCCTTGCGGTGCATCCGGAAGTCCTGGGTGCGCAGGCGTCAATTGTGGACTTCCCCGAAGGGAAAATAGGGGTATACACGCGTTTTTTCGAGTTCGCGAATCAACGTGTGCCCATATCTTTATTCTTGAGCGACGTGTTAAACTACTACCGTTTGCATATATCCCAGCTGCACTGCATAGGTGCAGCTAAAATCACCAACTTCGAGGTTAATTGCCGCTTACTGGCAATTAACCTGACCATCCAATTTTTCCGCGCGTTTTACCACACAACGTGGTCAAACATGTGGGTATCATTCGCTAAGCGCGCTGGGTGACTTCAGTGTTATACTGAAAAATTAGACGCGCTTAGGAATTGGAGAGAGACATTTTTCTGGGTCGATGAAGCGTGCTTCCCATCGCGCTTTGACTTCTTCACCCAGGGTTCACTGCCGAAGGATAAGCGCCCCCTCCCTGGATCGTACAGTGCGGAGGATGCGGATACTATAAACACCAATCGCATCCCCATCAATTCCTACCCCGAGGAATTTTTGGTGCACATGGGCATTAGCCGCAATTATTTTGGTAGACCTGATGAGGTTCCAATCTTCGTAGGCGCGGATGGCCAGGGTGGGTGCTCATCCTTTTGCATTCCGTTGTGATATATTACTGTGAGCTTTTTCTTTTCTTCTTTGTAATTGTCATAACCTATTTTGTTGTTTGTTTTTTGTTGCGCAGAAATGGACCTATTCAGAGTCGTGCAACTGGCTAAGTCGCGCCAAGTTAATGTAGGGACGCGCCCGCTGAGAGAGGGGGAAGAGCCCATCCTGGCAGCAACTGCAGGGCATACCATGGAGCTGAACCGGGAAGAGGCTGGGAGCAGTGGTCCCACTGTGTTGGAAGCTATCCCTCTACAGAGCGTGCCTAGCCCCTGGGTACCTTCTCCATTAGTGCAGCCGTCACAAGTAGGAGTGGCGGAGCACATGGAAGAAGAGGAGGAGGAAGACCAAGGGTTGAAACGCAAGAGATCGCTTGGAGGTGATGGCGCGAGCTCATCGAGAAAGAAGCGCCCCGTTGTCCTGGTTGCGCAATCTTCATCCAGTGACGTTGCGTCGCCTCCCCCTTCGGCTGATACCACTGGTCCACAGTAAGTAATATCATCAAAGTTTTTTGCGCATCCCCTATTTATATGAGAAACAATTAATAATTCCCTTTCTTGTGTGCAGGTTTGAATATTCTGCGGAGTCGCCCCCCAGGGATAGTCCTGTACGCTCTGCGTTTTCCGAGCCACACAGCCAAAGCACTGAGCCATTGGCGGCTGGGGATGCGCCAATGGACCAGCTTGTTGAAGAGTTGGTGCTGGCGGGTGCGCATCAAGCTTCACTGGTGGAGAAGCTAAAGGCCAAGCACTCTGGAGAAAGTAGCCAGAGCGCTCAAAAAGATCAACAAATTGCGTTACTGGAGACGCAGTTGGCTAGTGCCAAGGTTGAAGCAGAGGGCCTGAGCTTGTACGCCCAAAAGCTTGCAGAAGAAAAGATGGCGCTGCTGGGTCAAATAAATCAGGAGCGTGCTGCGTCATCGGGGTATAAGGCTTCGTGTCTCTGGGCGCTGAAGTATCTTGAGAAGGGCAAGGAAGAGTTGGTCTCGCAGTTGGAAAATTTTGGTGCCACTGTGAGCAATTCATTGGAAGCGCAGGAGATGAAGTTGCGCAAGCTCAGCTTGGAGTATGATGAGGAGTTATATCCCCAACTCCTGTCTACTATCGCTGAGCGCAGGTGGCTCATTGGCCATGGTCTGCGACTTGCTGCCCTCAGCACCTTGGAGTCGCTGGAAGTAGTGGACGCTTTTGGGGGAGTTGTCCAGTGCGCGTTGGCGCGAGGTAAGGCAGAAGCTGTTGAGGAGCTTCAAGAGGCTGATTTGTTGAAGGTGCCTGCTGATAAGGTGCCCGGTTATAATGCGCATTCATACGATGATCTGGTGGCTGCTATGGAGAAGATGAAGTCATTGGAGCTTCCTCTGATTGCTGAGTTAGAGCGCGACCAGGATTATCCTATAGGGGTCATTATGGAGGGGCTGACCTTAGCTCGGCATCGTGCTGAAAATGCGGAAGTGCAGGTTGACTATTTTTTGAAACCTGATGAATCCCAACTTCAAGTGCCTGTGTTTGCCCGCCCTCGCGATATCTTGAATCCCTTCGCCCTAGAGAAGGAAGTGCCTTTAAAGCAAGTGTTGGAAGCGCATGCTACAAGACTTGCCAGAAAGGAAGGGATTAAAGGTAAGGCCATTTTGTGCGGTATTGGCGCAGCTCATCTCCCCAGATCTGACGGGATACCGGTTAGTGTTCCTACGGTATCTCGCCAAGACTCCGACCTATTGAAGAAGCTGAACGAGATTGGGGACGCTGCAAGCTGTGTGGGGAGTTCATCTCTTAGACGCTGTAATAGTTGGTAGTTTATAGCTGTGTAAAAATCTTTTTGTAAGAACGCGTAGTCCTGAATAAGATATCCCTTTTGTTGAATGCGTATTATTGCAACTTGTAATGTTTGTACCTAGTTATTCGTCTTTACATAAAAAACGTACTTGTTGTCTAAGAATCAAACTGTTACAAAAGTGCGAGTAATATATGAAGTTCATAATCATGTATGAAAGTCACGGTATACTTAAAACATAATTTCTAAGTACTCGTATCATAATCGTGTATGGTGTGATATGCAGCGTACTGTAAATATCATATCAAGGAGTCAAGTGTCTTGATTCCAAATTTGTTAAAGGCGCACAGTATGCATAGTTGCGCGCCCGTCGTGGGATGCGCAGCGAACTTATTCCAACGTCTTGAGAACAAGGTGTCTAACAAGGATACGTGATCCAATGTTGATGGGTTTGCAACCCTCTTACTCAACGAGTTATTTAGTAGGTTTACTCATCCTTTTACCATTGTGGGTTTTTTAAATGCATGCACGCCATGTAGGCAAAAGATGAGAAATGTTAAGACATAAAGTATATAGAAATAACAAATTGGAATGTGTCACGGAGTTAGCTAGAAACCGCGACGTTTTATTAAGACTTGCAAGTTTTTGTGAAAGAAAATAAATAAGATATTGCCTAAGTAAAACAAAATGTAAATACACGGATAATTATTGGGCACTTCACTAAAGTGCGGGAATGTCCGTGTGCTGGGCCGAAGCCATTCCTAGAGATAACATCGCTTAAGATTGCAAATGTTCCATGTGCGTGGTAGTGCACGACCATCCATGTCTCGTAGCTTGTACGCGCCTGTTCTTAATGCTTCAGTAACCTCATAGGGTCCTTCCCACTTCGGTCCAAGTTTGCCTGTGTCTTCTGCGTGGCTCGCATCATTGGCGCGGTATACGAAGTCGCCTGGTCTGAATGAAACACTTCGCACTTTAGCATCGTAGTATCCCTTCATTTTTGACTTCGATCTTGCTTCACATATAACTGCGCGCTCGCGTCTTTCTTCCAACAGGTCTAAGTCGATACGCCGCTCGTCGTCATTGGTTACAACATTGACTTCAGCAGTGCGAATAGTTGGCATCCCAATTTCGGCTCGTATGACGGCCTCTGTCCCATAGACTAGAGAAAAGGGAGTGTCTCCCATGCTAGTTTTGATTGAAGTGCGGTGCGCCCACAGAACGTGCGATAATTCTTCTACCCACCTTCCTTTGTGCTTGTCCAGACGTGCCTTCATTCCTTCACCCAGACTTCGATTTGCACGCTCTACAAACAGTCACCATTACCAGAAGCACTACTACTTCCACCTCTACCTGCGCTAGCACCTTTAGGTCTACTTACAAAACCACTGGTGGGTCTACTAACAAGACGACCTGTGGGTCTACCTACACATCTAGCTTCAGATTGAGGAGGAGGTCTACCTCCGGGTCGATTAGTAGGTCTACCTATGGGGCCATCTCCGGCAGACTCTTTACCTTTAACATTACTTGATGTACGCTTTGACATAGTGTATCTGAACTACAAAATAAAAATGAAACTAATTAGTCTACATTTCAAGAACTACAACCCATTCAAACAATTATTTTAAGTATAGTCAAAACAATGAGCAATCAAAAGCTAAACATATAAGTTGTCTTAGTTCTTTATTATAGCATACTTACAGATATATACATGTCTATTACATAAAAAAATGCATAATGTTCCAAATAACAAACCTACAGATGTCTAAGTTGTTCCACAACTACCAGTTGCAAGAAAAGCAAAAAAAAAAAAAAAAAAAACATAGAAACCATAGTTATTTCTTAGTTTGTACTAGAGCATACATACATACAAATAAATACATATTTATTACCTAAACAAACCTGGTAAACTTTAATTATGTTCCACAACTACAGGTTGCACAAAAACATAAACAAAAGAAACAAAAAAACTATAGATACTACCCCTAATTTATGAAGTGACCATTTATTGTTTCAAAAAATACAGATTTTGAAATTAGGTCAAAATTGGGGTTAAACAAATCAAAATTGTTCCATAGCATATGAAGATTAGAAAAAAGAGTGTGGAAACTAACCTTGATAGTAGCAGCGAAGGGGTCGGAGTCGAGCCAGGGGAGTGAGTAGGTGGGATATGGGTGAATGAAAAAGTGAGATCTAGGGCCCGTTTGGTTTGGTTGAATGGGAATGAGACTATGACTTTCAAAGTCATAGTCCATGTTTGTTTTGTTTTGTTTTGTGGGCCTGGTAATGAAATGGGTATATCATAGCCATAGATTCATTACACACCAATTTGGTGTCTATGAAAATTCCCGTGGGCCCTTCTTTTTTCCACTACAAAATTCAAATATATATACACTTTTTCATACCATATTTTATCAACCAAACATAAACAATCGTAATGATACACTTTTTCATACCCATTGTCATTCCACCTCATTCCAAATCCGATACTCATTGTCATTCCTAGCAACAAACCAAACGGGCAACTAGTTTTGGGGGAAAGACAGGATACTCTAACTTTTGGGTATCACATTTGGTTTTGGGGGGAATGAAATTTTCACATTTGGTTTTTGAGGGAATGAAAAATTGAGATTGATTTTTTGGGCGGAAAATGGATTCTAGAGCTCACAGTAAAAATATGTTTACTTGTTTTGTTGCTGTTAACATGTTTATCGTTAAAAGTTGTTCAACTTAGTATTAATTTGTTTGTATGGACAATTTGTGAAATAAGTGTAGGTTGTCATAAATCCCTAGGAAAATATTTTATCACCTATAAGTTTCCGAGTGAATTTTCTAAATAGTTCGAAAATACATAACAAATGATTGACAAATGGTGTGTAAACACATATGTTCGTGTAGATATAGGTTTGATACAAAATTGGTATATAAACACATACAAACAAACTTCTTTTTTTTTTAATGGCAATTGAATTATGAAATCACTAGGAAATTACTAGGAAGTTGTTACATATTTCCTACGGATTTTCTATGTCCTTTTATTCATAAGAAATTTCTAGGAAGTCACTAGGAAACTCCGACGGATTTGTGATGAAAATTTTTCTGGCACTAATTCCTAGGAAATCATTAGGAAAATTGTCACTAATAATCGTGGTCATACTTCGTGGGAAAATTGTAGGAATTTTGTAGGTAATCTCTTACGAAAAAATTCCCTAGGAAAAATTCATACGTGTTGCCCTTTTTTCTAGTAGTGAAGAGCTTACAAAAATACCTTTCATATAAGAGGCTGGAAAGTTATTCATTCACACGGAGCAAGCCACTAGACAATTAGCAACACTCAGCAATCCATGCCGCCCTCCCAAGATAGTTGTGAAAAGCAATGCTCATACTAACATGACTTGCTGTTAAAGAGATCGTTTCACCAATACTTAAGGTACGAGTTGGACTAGAGGTTAGGAGTGGAGATAATTTTTTTTATAAACATGTGTTGGCATATTAGTTGTAAGTGAATCTTATTAATGTAACATTACACGAAAATACATCAAATTAATTTTAGATAGGCTTGGGCTTATTATTTATAAAAGATTTCATAAGTCATTGTAGCAAATAAAACTTATGTTATAAGCTAGCTTATTTTATAACCTCAAGCCCGTATAAGCCCCTAAAAGCATTGTGCCAGACACAACCTTAAATATGACTGTATACTAGGCGAACACATGTGCATGGCGACGTAATTGTACAACGACATATAATTAATTAGAGTTAGTATTTTTTTTAATTAAATGTTTCGTATAACGTTTATGTATACAACGTAAAATTATCGAAATATAACGTTATGAAAACATACAAATAGAGAATTTTATAAGAATGAAGAAGTATAAGACCAAAATGTGAATTTGATTGTTACTACTATTGGGTTAGCGGGAAGATAAGTTACGATATCCAATATTTTTATATATATAGTTGAAAATATTGATTATATATAGTATCTAATTAATTGTGATTGAGCAATATTAGACAACTTTTGTTAAACATAGACGAGTACCCGCGCCTAGCGGCAGCGATGTCTAGTTTTCTGCAAAGTTCCGATGACCCATAAGTTTCTTACAACAAACTGTATTTGTAGCATTAGAGAATCGTTTCGAATAACTACAATTCTGATGCGTGGTTGCATAGCAGCATAAATATATAGTTTTTAAAAAAAATATGTGGAGTTGATCTAAGTGTGTGAGTATATTTTCTAATAGAATTGTTTTAAGTTATTAAGATTTTTAGTAATAATAGATTCAAGCATTACAAAAAGCAACGGTATTATGTAGTTGGCAATATTATATTGTAGTTTAGAGGTATAGCCAACATGTGTGACCGCTTTTTCTTGTTTTGTCAGTAATTTAGGCAGTGATAACTATTTTTTTTACATGTGTAACGTTTATCATTTGGTGTGTGGATTTTAAAATTGTAACTTTGCAAATTGGATATCACCATATAAGATTATTTTGTACTATCAATTTGTATAGATATTTATGCATTGTTCAAAGCTATTTGTTTGAGGTACAAATAATTATCGCTAAAGATAACAATACTATTTATTTTTTGTGATTTTAATAAACTTACATAACATTATTGATACACTCGACAAAGGACTATACAATATATATTAATTTTTAAACGACGATTCATATATGCTAGTCCCTTAAATGGTGCAAGAGCAACATTTTTTAAAATAACATTATACAAATGACAAATTACATGTGTCAAAGCAAAATAAACCAAAAACTACAATTACTTGGTCTCTCTTTTCAAAAAAATTGTCACGGGTTCCACAACTACTTCATCATTTCTCATATAATTTTGTCAAATTTGAAACCCGATTTCACCCGGGTGGTTCAACTGGTTGAACCGTTCCGATAAAAAAAACAGGTCGATTTAAACCGAGTCAAACCGATAGGTTGGGTCGAAAAAATGTCAAATTAAACCGGGTCAGCCCGCCGGGTTTGAAGCGTCCCGGGTCAACCCGGTATCGGTTTCAACAGGTCAACCCGGTATCGGTTTCAACGGGTCAACCCGGTATCGGTTTCAATTGGTTGTTTTTAATTTGGTAGATGTGCTTTTAATTGGGTGTACAATGTGAATAAATTATTGTACTTTTAAGTAATGGGGTGTTTTAATAAGAGTATTAATTATATTATTTATTTCTCTCTCCATTGACCATGTTTTCAACATTCAAATTTCAACATTTTTCACTTTTTCCACTTTGACCATTTTTCCATTTTATATAGTATAGATAAATCAAATGTTTTAAAACTTAAAAGGGTATTTGGGTAATACACCATTACGCATTTTTATATTTTTTATGTTTTAAGAAAGTTGTATAATGAATTTAAATTACTAGACTAATATCCGCGTAAAGTGACAGTGTATAGTAACAATTAATTATACTTGCGAAATAGCGATTTTGGTTTGACTCTTGATGCAAAATTTACAGGTTCAATTTATAGTCATTAAAAGAAAAAACTCTATAGATTATAAATAAAAATGATAAAAGTTTAAAAATTAAATACAGTAGTAATATTTAATATGTTACTTTAAGGTAAATATTATTATCATTTTTAATACCGTAAATGATATATTAGTCGATTAAAATTACTCAATATTGAACACATATTTTTTATAAGTAGTAGAAATACAATATAAAATTGGGAACAAAAATTTTATTTATAATTTTTTTTATTAAAACATAGCTCAATAATGCATTTAATAAACACCTTGACAGACAATTACTTCTTAATCCAATAATTAATGATAATTTTAACATACTTTAATTCAAACAATTAATCAACTAGACAAAACAATTAATTAAATTGAAAACCCCAAACCGCCTTTAAAAAAACATATCCCATTCCCAACCACTTCCCCTTCACTTTCTCTCTCTCCCAAAAATCCCCAATTCAAATTCCCCCCAATTTCACCATCTCAAAATTAGGGTTTCAAATTCACACCAAAATTAACAAAAATTGAATCAAAATTCCCCAAATTGACGTCATCAATGTCATCATCCACCGTATCAATCACCGCAAACACCACCAGTGCAACTTTACGCAAAAAAACAGGTCAAGATCCGACCAATAGCGACGGAATTGAAGCATCTTTGAAAAACGATCTCAGCCATTCAACTAAAGATGCAAATGAACCAGTTTTAGAAAGATCTAAACATGTAGCGACGAAAATAAAGAAAAAAAGTGTCGCTAAAAAGACTGGTGGTGAAGTGAAGGCGAAAGCTGCGTGGAAGACTGCTGTAAGTGTGATTGTTAAGAATTTAGGTTTGTTAGTTATATTGTTGCTTTTGGTTCAGATGGTGAGGAAATTAGGGTTTAATTATGGTGGTGGGGTGGGTTTTGAAGTTGCGGGTGTCGATTACGAGAGACGGATTGCGGAAGTGGAGGCGTTTTTGAAAACTACGACGAAAATGATGCAGGTGCAAGTGGAGGTTGTGGATAGGAAGCTGGAGAGTGAGGTTAGCGGGTTGCGAAGCGAGTTAGGGAAACGGATTGGTGAGGAAAGTGGGAAGGTGAATAAGCGGTTTAATGAAGTGGAGGCGAGAGTTGGGAGTTTGGAGGGGGTGTTGAATGGGAACGAGTGGTTGACGAGAGAGGAGTTTGATAAGTTTGTGGAGGAGTTTAAGGGGAGGAAAGGAGGGGAGATGGGGTTGGATGAGATACGAGCGTTTGCGAAGGGGGTGGTTGAGAAGGAGATTCGGAAACATGCGGCGGATGGGTTAGGGAGAGTTGATTATGCGGTGGCGTCGGGTGGTGCGAGTGTGGTGAAGCATTCGGAGGCGTATGTTGGTGCGAGTGGTGCGAGTAGGGTGACTGTGTGGTTGAAGGGTGGGAGTGTGAGAGGGGATTCGGTGAAGGTGTTGCAGCCGAGTTTTGGGCAGCCGGGTGAGTGTTTTCCGTTGAAAGGAGATAGTGGGTTTGTGGAGATTAAGCTTAGGACTGCGATTGTTCCCGAGGCGATTACTCTTGAACATGTTGACAAGGTTTGTTTTTACTTGCTACAAATCCTTTTATTGCCCACTAGTTGATTTATCATATGTGTTTGTTCAATTTAAGTTGAAGGTCTTTTAGAACTAGTTTAATTTACCGTCAATCTGGTGTTGTGTCTGGTAATATAGCAAAATTGGAGAGTAAATCTTAGATTTGCTGGTGGCTCTTGATGAAAAATCCCATTTTTAGGTAGCATAACAAGCAGGGGGATATGTGCTTTGTCGTCAAAAAATTCTAAAAATCTGGGTGCAGAACACGTGTATGCAGATATATATATATTTTTTCTAAACAAATAGACTCATAGTTAAATGTAATTATAGTACTCAGTTACAAGCATAAATTATCTATCAAGGTACATGTTGATAGAATGCTATTAAATGCCATAATCTATGAAATTGCAGGCAACAACCCTAGGAATCTTCAGGAAATATTAAATAGATATACATTTGTAGCAAGCAGTGAATATGATGCTCGAAAAAGAAAATGATAACTATAGGAGTTGAAGCCTTGTTAAGCTGCTTTTGCATTGTAACATCTTCACCAAGCTTGTGTTAAAAAAGAAAGAAGTTTACCTTTACTCTGTAAATTTTGTATCTCTTGACATTTACTTGAAAATCCCTTTAGTGATTGTGTTTCTTTTATGATTCAAAGTGATACAATAATATAAGGAATGCCCCTTTGACTGGCTTTATTATAGCATAGCGTGACAGAACCAAAGAATTTGTGTGTGTATGTAAGTTTCATTGTCTAGAAGATCATTCCATATACTACAACATTGGATGATGTGATGATCAAGATATAAATTATTCAAGGCAATATATTGGTTAAGCTTTACTAGGATATATGTTATGCAGAGCGGAGATCATCAAATTCTGTTTCTCAAATTAGCTTTGATCTTACGAGTTTACCCATAAACCACACCCCAGCATATGATATTATGTTCTTTTGAACCAACATGCTAGGTCTCATAGTAGAAGACTGTACATACAACTTGCTCAAGTTAAGCCACATTTTCTTAAGTGGAGATGAAACTCTTTTATCCCAATCTATACAGTTTACATACAAACATTTCTGGTACTTACCCAATCTACGCAGCTGCATTTTCTTTATTTATACATGATTAGTATTTAGAATCACCTCTATATGCACTTCTATGAAAGCATGCATGTACTCTCAAGTATCAACTACTAAATCAACGTATAGTTGGTACACACTTTAAAGGTTAGCATCATATAAGTATACCTCACCTCCAAACTTCATAGTTTGTATCTAATTTGGAGTAAAGAAAACCGGTAGTTGTGGACGTGTTGTCACTTTTGACTTGCCTTTCTCAAAGCAATGTACCCTTTCTGTTAGATTTACAGCCAATTTTTTCCTGTACTAAAGTTTCTACAGTTATTTTTATGTGTTGACGCTTTACTTTTTTATGTCATTATGAACAGAGTGTGGCATTTGACCGATCAAGTGCTCCCAAGGACTGTAAGGTTTTGGGATGGTTACGCAACGAGGAAGATACAGAAAAGGAGCATTTGCTGGCAGAGTTCACTTATGATCTTGAAAAGAGCAGTGCACAAACTTTTAATGTGTTGGACTCAAAAAGCTCAGAGCCAACCATTATCAATACACTCAGGCTAGAATTCATGTCCAATCATGGGAGCCCAACACATACTTGCATATATCGGGTTAGGGTCCATGGTAATCAACCCAATGCTTCATAAACAATGTCGATGTTTGATCTTTATTTATGCAGTATTTTATCTTAGTGTCTTTTGAGGGTTTCTGGTATTTTATTTGTTGTTTGAAGCTTTTTGAACAGTTAAAACTGATGGTTCTGAATGGTCAGCTTAGCTGTTACTGTTGTAGATTGTGCATTATCTATGATTACATTGACTGTATTAGTGTGGCTATTGAGATCATTCATCGTCTACGTAAATGTATGGATTGTTGACTGTATTGTTCATATATGAAGTGTCATTAGCATCGCAGTTATGTAGAGGAGAGTCGGTCACAGTTTCAGCTTTATCAAATGGAAACATGTCATTTAGAGGTCGAGTGTGTGCTACGCTATTCAAAAAAAACTCATTATGTTTAAATTAACAAAGTGTCTAGTTTAGACTGATCAGTTATCATTATGCTTAGCTAAATGTATGGTTTTCAATGAAAATACTTTAATACCTTTCGTTTTCTTCACCGCCCATCATCACCGCCTCCGAGCACCAACACAACCATCACTTCCGGCCCTCATTACACTTAACTTTCATCTCTCTGAAAATCACACAACGCCACAAACCTATAATCAGATTGTTAACAATCTCACCGACGTATCATCCCTCATTTATTCACCATTCAAATCGACACCACCACAAGTCAGGACCTCAACCTTCATACCGTTCTGATTTGGATAGATTTGGTTAACCTCTGACCCATATTCACTTGTGGGACCTGTCAAACGGGAGCCACCAAATCTACTCGGATCATGGGCGAGCAAAAGGAAAGGAAGAAAGGATTACAAAATCCTTTCACTTCCTTGTGAAGAGATAGGACTACAAAATCTCCGACATGTTTTGTTACCATAAAAAAAGATTTGTATTTGTATGGACATCCTTAAGTTATTTGTATGTACATATTAGTATTAGCTTGTATCGTTATTTTCGAAAACTATGACTTCGTTTGGTTGTTTTTGAATGAATAAATGGACGGATGATTTTGAATAATTTTGTACATTGTTTTTAGGTAAACTTTAGGTTGAGATTGGTAGATTTTTTTCAAAAAAAATTTGAAAATGTTGCAGTTTTATGCAGTATTTTTTTTATCTACAAACAACTTTTAGCGATGACACGTGTCTTCGCTAAAAGTAAGTATCCAATTTTCGGCTTAACCTTTTGTTGATATCCTTTTTAAGTGTATCAATCTCAAATTTCTTATACTAATTTTGTTGATTGGATTTAGGGGTGTCAGTAGGATCGGGTTGACCCGACTCGAACCCGAACCCGAACCCGAACCCGATAAGGCTTATCGGGTCGGGTTAAATTGGGTAAAAAAATCTTGTCGGGTTGTTTTGACCCGAACCCGATAATCCGATAGTGTTATCGGGTCGGGTTAGGGTTAAAAAAATAATGCTATCGGGTTATCGGGTCAACCCGATAAGACCTGAAAATCAATTTTCCATTTTTTATTGTAGTTTTTAGAGGCCCAATGTCTGTAAGTTATAGACTGAACTTGTTTGTTCCTGTATTTATCCGGCGTTACTTTTCACAGAATGGTCATATGTTATCTTGTTGAGTTGTCCAAAGTTCGTAGATCTCTGAGAACCGATTTACCATACACATTCTGTTAAGGCTGGTCCCAGTCGTGACCTGGGACGACCTGGGACAACCTGCGTCACGTCAGCTTTCTCTCTCCAGCGACCTGGGACAACCCGGATGCCCCAGTCGACGACCCAAGGATTTAAAAAAAAAAAAAAAAAAAAAAAAAAAAAAACATTTTTAACATAAACTAAAATTTCATTAATAATTAAAATGTTACAATGCTAAATAAAAACAAGACGAAATACATAAATCATAAATCTAATCTGAATGCTCCCCGCATGCAGAGTCATACGAGGGAGTACGAGAACCGGAAAATCCCTCGAACAGAGGTTCCCCCGGTAGCTCGAAGTTGGTAGTCGAAGTTGATGCACCAACACCATCGTCTTTGTTCTCCCGATAGCTCCAATTGATTTTGGTGCTGATGTTGTTCGTTATCATCGAAACAGCTTTCCACAACTTGTCAGCAACCTCGCGATCTTTGCGGGCTTGATCTTTCAAAAAAATTTCGATCACAGCTTTTCTTTCAGGAGTAATGTCGTTGCAACTCTGGTAGTTTTGTCTCATTTGTTCCTTCTCGGCTTTCGCCTGGTCAAACAATTCGATGACGCTTATAATAGCTTGTTTCCGAGCCTCATCGTCGATGTTACATTGATTTTGAACGTACACTTGCATATCTTCAACAGAATGGGGGAGACGGCAAGCCATATTAAATCTTGTGTTAAGAAGTATTTTGAAGTTGAATTGTGTTTGAAATTGTGTGTTAAGAAATGTGTTTGAGGTGAAGTTGGTATTTATAGAGTTGTAAATTTGGTTTGAATTTTTTTTTTTTTTTTTTTTTTTTTTTTAAGACCAAACGGTCACATTTTAAGCTTGTGTTGCATTTGACATCGGTCTAAAAGTCACTCGATGTTGCGTTTTCTCCTTGCTCGACCGATGTGCCGCCCCACCTTCGCATTCGATGTGCTCGATGTCAATATCTGTTGTGCACAAAAAATTAGCACACCCAACCGATGTTAAAGCTTCCAATGCGACAAGCCTTAAGGCTTCCCGCTTCAGTATTATAATGAGTTGGTAGTGTATATGAACTAATTAATTTATGCAGAAATTTACCAAACAGTTTTTAGACGTAATATTATAATGAGTATGCACTTTTTTACATCATAAAAGATATAGTGACATAATTTAACTCATAACCTGTAACTCATTTTATAAGTCTTGTACCATTGGACTAGATTGTTGTTTAGTCTATTGTTTAAACTTACTAAAAATTGCTTTAATTTCAAAGAAGAAAAATGATTAGCATGCATAAATGATAAAACTAATTTCATTCTTGAGCAATTTAAAGATTTATACTCGAGTACTGGACACACTGTTTTATCACTTTAAATATTGATTTTTTCATGTGTAAGTAATACGCTTTTATTTAGTGAACATTGTGCATAACTTAACCCGACAACCAGACTTAACCCGACCCGATAACACCCGAACCCGATAACCCGATTACTTATCGGGTCGGGTTGCGGGTGACTTTTAAAAAACAAAAAACCCGACTCAACCTGACCCGACAAACCCGATAACCCGACCCGATAACACCCCTTGGATTGGTTAATCCTATCATCTACTTTATAATTAACATTACTCCCTCGACAAGATTGTATTTTTTTTTTTAAATCATGTACTTTTTTTGTCATTTAGTTAATGAGAGGGAGAAAAATTAAGAAAAAAGAAAAACGATGTTATGTAAAGTAGGGTTAAAGTTAACATAAAGTAAATAAAATAAATAGTTTTATTTTAAAGAAACGAGTATGTAGTTTTGTTAGGAGATAGACTAAGTAAAAAGAGAAAGATGATTATATTAATACGAAATGTATAGATACACATCAACACATGAAACAAAGACGATGTGTAATATTTAAGTGTGCCATATGACAATTATATAACATTATTGGTACCTCTAACGACACTTATTTATTTTATTTTATTTTTTTAGTTTTGGACTATGGCACACCCTTACTAAAGAGAAATGAATGCCAAGAAGGTGAGAGTACGTGAACAAATGCAACCAAAGGGAATGATTCATATATCAACCATTTAACTTTTAGACTAAAAAAGATGCAACTTTACTACTTTAGTATTGATTTGTAGTTTTTGGATTATTAGCTTTTCACAAATTAAAGTTTACCTTCAAAAGAAGAACACAAGAGCACTTTGTTTCACCTTTCTAGCTTCTCATGAGCCATGCCAACCCCTATCATGTATTTAAAATTTATACTATGCACATTGGGAGATTAAGGTAGAAATTGTCGGTAAAATCACAAAGTACTTAAGCTCATGCTGAATCTATCAAGAAGTATTATGGTAAGTTGGTAAAATAAATAAATAAATAAATTTAAAAAAAAAAAAAAAAAAAAAAAAAAAAAAAAAAACACACCGGATAACAAAGGACCGATAATCGTATATATTCGGTAAGGGTCGTCTAATTAACATATGCATCACATTTATGTAGAAATGACAATTCTAATCTAATCAGCGAGAATCATGTCAATTTGAGTGGTCTTCGATTAATAACTAACAGATAAAACGGGTACGTACGTAGTACTTATGCAGAAACAGATAAGAATGAAACAGGTTATCTTTTTCATAATTAACCTGCAGTGATATAAAAAGACATCAGCCTTCTTGGTTGATCACAAGCACACTATATGACTAGCTAGATTATTATAAGTAGGTAAACCATATCATCTTAATTATCTATTAGGATTGCTATTAAGCGCACATGCCACTCTAAAACCAAATCGCGATAGAAAAAGTACTGTAAACTTTTATTTCTCTCTTTTTCGGATGTGTGGATGATGCAGGACTTGAGTTTGCACCAAAGATTATCCTCTTGTGTTGTGTATCTTTAAGCCCATATAACGACCTAACATCATGACAGTTGCCTGAGGATTTGTTCCAGGCGAAGTAGAAAAAACTGAACCATCAATGACTCGTAAGCCATTAATTCCAATGACTTTCAAATCACTGTCAACAACCTTGTTCACCAAGCATCCACCATGGAAATGATATATTGTTGTTAATGTTTTACGACAAAATGTCTCCACGGCTTCCTCATTAGTTGGATTTTCAGGCAATGAATGCCCAACAAATTTGAAATGCTTTCCACCATCACCGTCGCTGAACTTATATGGCTCCATGGCTTGTGTTCTTAACATTTTCCCAATTGTACGCACCACATTACCACATTGGACAAGGTCTTGTGAGTCCGAATAGTAGTTAAACCTAATATTCGGGGTAACAGTAATATCATTTGGAGATATTAAACTAAGAAATCCTCTAGATAGTGGCCTCATGAACTTAGACACAATGGATGCAACGCTTAAGTTTAATGGCGGAGATGTATCTGGGAAAAACATGAAACTTACAGGAGAATCAAATGGGGTCACACCCGAAACGGACTCTATATAGATGCCATCTTCTGTGATCCCAACCACTCGGATTCCAGCATCATCCAATGGAAAAGGGACTAGAAGACTAATCTGGTTGCGTGGATTATCGGTCATGAACTGTCCAACGTAAGGATGTTGGAGAATGACAGAAATATTCATTGATGCCAAGTATGACCCATGTCCGACCCCACTTACGAGCAAAAGTTGTGGACTTCCAATAGCTCCAGCACATATTATTACTTCGCCATTTATTCTTACATGGATTTCATGATGCCTTCCTTTTGAATCATGATAAACAATCCCAGTTGCGGCTAAACCTGTCATGAGCCAAATGAAAAGTCCAACTATTAAATCAGTAACAACCAGTGTGACTTCTTCTTTTTTTTTTTTTTTTTTTTTTTCCCCCTGTGTCTCTCTCTCTCAAGAAGTCAATAGCTAGCATGGTTGGAGGCGTGCAGCCAATATATTTATCGAGTGGGTTCAAAACTAACATTAGTAACGTTTGTATACAATCTCAGCAGGTTCATAATGAAAATTAATGCTAAATCGTACTCCTAAATAAGCACCAAGATTAATCCACATAGATATATTTTAGTTTCAATAAGAGCATATAGTTACCTAACAATTTAGATTGTGAGAAGATAATCCGATCAACCGTAGCATGAATCACCACTCTTAAATTTTGAGGGTCCCCTTTGTTTAGGAACTCTACTGCGCCATGTCGTCTCCCAAAATCATCAAACGTTGAACCACCAACTTTTGTGCCAAGAAGGTGTTCAACAGTAAAACCATTTGCCGGACCAACACCTGACTCTAATAACGCATGGAATGTAGAATTTTGCCAAGTTTTTAAACGTTCTGGAATAGATACAACACTATCTTCTACCCATTCATAAGCTTTTTCAACATTTTTCATATCCCATTCAATTTCAGATTTGTTATAAAAATAATCATCCGCTCTGGAATAAAACCCGAGATTTACCATGCTACTACCTCCCAATACATTTCCTCTCGCATTTTGTATACCATCTTCTGAGGTAAAAGCTTGAGCGTATGAACTTTCATCGTTTGCGTTTACGATGTTAGTTCGAGTGTTTATTTCATCTACGATGTTGGTTTTGGAATCCGCTACACCCCCTCTCTCAAGAAGTAGAACAGAATAATGTTCTGATAATGTGGCTGCTAATGGACAACCAGCAGTCCCCCCTCCAACGATTATGTAATCGTATTCTGGTAATGGGTTGAAATCTGTAGCTTCATATGTAAAAGAAAGGTAACTTGCATCTGCATGACATTAAAGAAAGAGTTATATATATTGACCAACAATTAATAAGCATAGTTATTGGCGGCCAGCCTTCAGGCACGTTAGTTCAGAGGAAAGGAATTTGCAAAGAATATGGTCACGCTCCAGCTTTTAACTTTTTCGGCTGGTGTTCAACACTCTCCGGGCCGCTGATTTCACATCTTGTCCTTAGGCGTGACGTTTCAGCTGGTCATCAACGTTTTGCAACAATATACGTGACAAGAAATTTATAATGAACTAATCAATGCTAAATCATGATAATTTGTTAAACTGATATAAACTTGCTCTATTGTCTAAATCATGATAATTTGTTAAACTGATATAAACTTGATGTTATCCTCTTAAAAAAATAATCTCTTTATCATGATGTAGAACTTGGAACTCACTAACATGCATTGACATTATATAGCTCAAATTTTAGTTTCCCAGCTGCTAAACTTAACATGTAAGAAATCACGTACGTTTTACAAATGTTGGCTTATAAGTACATTACTCTTGTTAAATCGAGATTCTCTAAAAACGTAAAAAGAAGGGATCGAGAAGGGACAGAACCAGATGCATTTAAAATAAAACCAAACAAGACTAAAAACACAATTATCTACGGACGGATGCATTTAAGAAAAATCCAGCTTTTTAACAAAATTACGTCACAATAATCCATGGGTGTCCGGTGGCCCGGAACCCGGGTACCACCCTGGTTCCGTCACTGAATGCGAGAGAGGATCAACTTGCCTCGATGAGAACCAGGTTGTAAGAAGCAAAGCACTTTGCACTGCAATCCGATTACAAAGTATATGAAAAGAGTGGTTTTGGCCTCATGAAACACACAGGTTTTAGCCATTACAATACTGCGATGTGAAATGGGTAGAATCGGTTTTATGAATGTGAACGTAAGATATGATATGATCTTGTTATATATAGAAGACAAAGTTTGGCAACATGTGTAGTTATTTTGGACAATCGATCAACTGTATGACTTAGACTTGTCTAATGATTTCTATTTAACAATGACTAGACGAGTATTCGTGCATAGCGACGGCAAAAACGGACTTGGGAGCCGGGTGTGGCCCTTGAGTCACAAAGTGTAATTTGTTTTAAAAAATAATCGTTTTTTAGTACTTTCAACCCCCCATATAATATTTTTTGCTACTTTATTTTTTATAGAACTTGAGTTTAGCCGAAAAAATTTTACCATGCAAATTGTAGTACTTATGATGAAAAAAAAAGTGTGCAAGACCGTTCTAAAAATGTTTATGCAACACCCACATAAAATTCCTAGGATCATCCCCGGATGACGACATATAGTTTTGATAAAATCTGATTGCGTTGGTATTGTTTGTGTGCTTTTTTATGTGATAATAGAATTATATATAGTTTTAAAAGTTAATTATCTAATATATTGCAAACATACTATAATAATATTTTAGTTAATATAAAAAAATACTTATAGAAGGACGAGAAATGAAAGTTGAAAGAAGAAAAAAAAAGTGTTTAAATTGTGTTTTAGGTGACAAATAGATAATTAATTTTTTTGATTTAAGATTATTTGAAGACAAAAGATTATTTATATACCAAGGATCAATCTCCATCATCCATTTTTATTTGATCTAATGGATGAGATTAATCCCAACAATTTAAAAAACCAAATTTCATCCTCTTTTTCCAAATATTAATAACTTTCAAACCGTTAATCGTTAAGCGAAAATAATAATATCATTGCGACGAGCATTAATTATCTTTTCTATAGATAGACACTTTGATATACTTTCGACAAAATTTTTTTTCTTCGTATTTTTCACTTTTTTTTTTAAGGTTTTTCGTTTTTTATGTTACTGAAATTTACATTAAAAAATCATATATGATTAAGTACTAATTTGAATATCACATGTGATATTAGTGTTATATCATATATGATATTAGTATTATATCATATATGATATGTAATATCACATGTGATATTAGTGTAATATCACATGTGATATACATATCATATCACATGTGATATCACATATCATATATGATTTAACACTAATATCACATGTGATATTCAAATTAGTGTTTAATCATATATGATTTTTTCATGCAAATTTCAAGTAACGTAAAAAAAGACGAAAAAACGTGAAAAAAACGAATATTTTTTCTTTTTTCGAAAGTATATCAAAGTGCCCGTCTATAAAAAGATAATTAAATGCTCTTCGCGACGTTGTAAATATTTTCACTTAACGATTAACGGTTTAAGAGATATTTAAATTATAAAAAATATGTGGAATAATAAAATGTTTTTAATCTCAGTAATTGAGTTTTTTTAAATGGATGGTGGAGATGAGTCCCTTGGTATGTAAAAAAAGTTTGATATGTAAAATAACTCTCATCAATTTTTTTTTACTAAAAGTGTTTCGATAGAATCATTTTACTTCTTTTTTTAAGTTCTTACGGAAAAAATATTTTTCTGTTTATAGTATTTTTTAAGAGAGTCTTTGGCATGCCAAACTCTAAAGATGACGAACTTTTGGTAACTTAAATGTTGTACCTTCAAATTGAGAAAAAGGTACTTTGGCATGCCAACCCTATCATTTACTAGTAGCCTATATAAATGCTTAGCAAGTTAGCATTAGCCTACCAGTATACTATTTGCATAACAAGTCAGAAATATGTATATAATTGACAAAGGTGTAAAATACCGAATGGAATTTTCCTCTATTTGTAAAGATATTCGAAGCACTTAATCTATTCCCTTAACTTATAAACTTAATGGCAACGTCATTGCTATAAAACTCAAGGATTTTATATTCTTAAGTATAGTAGTTTTTTATATTTCTCTATTGTTGATAGTTATAACTTTGAGTTTATTGTTTTTTAATTATAACTTATTTTACAGATGAATATTTGTACCTACAAAAGGAGAAAAAAGGGTCCTTTGTTTTACCCTTTCTAGCTTCCCTATGCCAACTCCTAGCATGTAAGATTAATTTACCTCAAATTCTTGTCAATACAATGTTATCTAGACACATATATAACATCATATTCTGCACATGAAGTAAATTTTTGCAACCATCTTAAGTGTTGGCGCTTAGTTTATGACTTTGTGTTAAGTTGTCCACAAAGTATGCAAACTCATGCCACGCACGACTAATAATGTATGGATTATAAACTTTAGACTAAAATACACCGCTGGTCCCTAAATTTGGCAAAACGCTTTGTGATGGGACAAAACTCGGCCTTATCATCGCCAGAGGTCCAAACCTTGGCCTTTAAATGCCAAAATCGTCCATTGACCAGGATTGACATAGTCAAACCTAATTTTCTGGATTTCCTTCGAGGGTATAATAGACTATTCACATTTTTTACCCAACCTTCAACCCAAGGACCAATTGTGATTATGCATACTGGCCGTTTCTTCCCTGATACGCTTGCATTTAATTTCGCGGGAACCAATACACCCACCCAACAAACAACTTTACCAATCATAATACACCATTATCCAGAAATGTTAAACTGAAAATCGAAATCAAGAATATAAATCCTCATTTCCAGAACTCAAAAGACCAACCCAACTTCCAACAAAACCATGTCGATCGATCGTATTAGCAACATGCCAGATGAAGTGATCACTAACATTTTGAATCGGTTGCCTTTGTTAGAAGCGGCGAGAACCTCTAGTTTAACGCGAAACTGGAGGTCTAAGTGGACTTTTCTCACCGATGTCATAGTTGATGAGGATTTCTTTTATTATTTTACATATGAGTTTGATGGGAGGCTTGTTACAAGATTCTTAAATCGGCTTATGGGTCCAATAAGAAAGTTTGTCTTCGCTGTAGAGCCAAGATCAATGATTGGAATAGACAACTTTCATTATGAAGAGATTGTGAGTGGCTCTTGTTTTTGGCTGACCATGGAATTGAGGAGCTGATTATTACAAACTGGTATGGTGACCCAGTTACGTTCCCAACCCAACTTTACTCTCGTAGTAAGTTGAAACATATGGTACTTCATGTTTGTTCTTTGGCTACCCTGGAATATTTTCATGGCTTTCCAAATCTACTGAGCTTAGAATTGATTCATGTCAATTTTCTAAGCGGTACAGTTTGGGACTTTATTGCTGGTTGTCCCTCACTTGAGTCTCTTAAAATGAATCGTCCTAGTACAAACGAGATGATACTAAGGGATATTGCAAATGTTAGGAATTTGAGGAAGTTAGATTCGAGATTCGGTCGTTATAATGTTGTGACGACAATCACAACATCCGATATCTTTCAGCTGACAAGACTTCAAAATCTTGAGACCCTTGCATTGGATTTTGATGATTGCACGCTAAGAACAATTTGAGTTTTACACTTATGATTTTACAATGTTAAAGAAATGTGTAACAGTAATGACATTGAATCTTTATAACTTGTTGTAGTTGATACGGGAAGCTAATTCTAGGATGAATGTGCCCTTTCTATCCCTGATTAAACTTAAGCTTTCTTATGTCAATTTTGGGAATATTGTTATGTTATCGTTCATCATTGAAATGATTCGTGGATGTCCAAATTTGGAAATTCTGGATACCAGAGTAAGTGTTTTGGAGTAATGCATATGTAGCAAATAAATTGTTGGAATCACTCCTAAACAGCATTTCAAGTATTTATATTTCATATGTAATAGGTAGCTTTATTATGGCCTTTATGTTTTTTTATGGTCAAGCTTATGTAGAAGGCCCATAAGCTTAGGCCCAAGCCCAATAAGGAATAGGGAAGGAGAGGGAGTGTTGCCGTAGCTCCTTGCCTATATAAACCATGTAATAACCCTCACTTGAGGGTTGGTTGTTCAAGTTTTTCTCTTTCACATATGCCTTATGCATAACCGGTCATAATATTGTTTGTGTGTGTGTTAGATCTTGTTCAATCGCCTTCATCTCTTTCTCTATAACTTGTGTTTGTAAAACTAGTGACCTAACAGTGGTATCAATCGCCTAATAGTTGGGTGAATCGTTATTGCTTTTGAAGTGGGTTTTGGTCCTACGCGTAAGGCTAACGAGTGATACTTTGGTTCGCTTAAAAACTTGTTTTTTACACTTTTTAATCCAAGATTCTTGTACTTTCAATGTTTTGAGGTGTTAAAATACTTGTTTTTGGCAAAAAGTTTCAAACTTTACGCGTGGATCTACGTTTTTAAGCTTGTTTTTGTTCGAGGGTTTCATCCTACGCATAACTGTTTTAAGAGCTTTGGATCATCAAGTTTCACACTTTTGTGTCTTTTGGTGTTATTGAAGCTATTTCATCACACAAAAACTGGTTTAGAAACATCTTTGGGCAAAATCAAATTTACGAGCAATCCTACGCGTATCAAAACCCTAAAATTACGCGTAAGATTTTCCTTGGTTTGATCTTCATTTTTCTGGTTTATTCCGTGTTTTCTTACTTGGATAAGTCTGAAAATACGTCGACTTTGGATATCTTTTGCACTGTGATAGTGTAAAAGATCATTTGGGCAAAAACCCTAAACTTACGCATAAGCATAAGCTTACGCGTAGAAATCCTACGCATAAGATTCACTTTACGCGTAAACTTAGGTCTACGCATAAGGTAATCCTACGCCTAACTTTCTACGCCTAACTTTTGTCTACGCATAACTTTAGTGCTTTTATCCTACATACGCGTAAGCTAAAACCTACGCGTAACTCCATATTGTTACGCGTAAATTTTGGTGTTTTTACGCATAAGTGCTACTTGGTTTCTTGTCTTTTCTACGCCTAAGGACTCTTCATCAACAAAGGTTCATTCGACTACAAAGATCCATTTTTACTACACAAGTTCATCAACATGTCTCAACCACCATACTCTAACTATTTCCCTCACACTTATAATCATCAACAACAACAACAATTAACTCCACAACATCAACAATGGAATCAACAACAAGCAATTTATCAACAACAATTTAACCAGCAACATACTCCACAAATGGGTGCAATTCCACCTCCACAAATGGTTCAAACACCACCAAGTCTTCAAGTTCCACCCTACACAAACGATTTCAATCAACATCCATCAAGGAACACTATGAAGGAACCCACTTGGTTTGCAAAGATGTGTGAAGCTTTAAGCAGCCAACAATCAATTCATGAAGCTGGATCACTTGATAGACCTCCAATGCTCACTCCAGGAAACTACGATCAATGGGTGATAAGGTTCTTTAGATTTTGTGATCTGAAGAAGCCACATGGAAAGTTCTTAAAGAAGGTTATCTTGGAAGGTCCATTTGAGATGCCTACTGTCATTGTACCCGGAGATCCAACTGCTGTTCCACCAAGAGATGAACAAACCAACATTGCTACTGTTGCAGATTTAAATCCTACAGAACTTCTACACTATGAAGCTGATGAACTTGCAATGGAATATATCCTCCTAGGATTACCAAACCCAATTCTTCGTAGTGTTGATGCTCAAAAGACTGCACAAAAAATGTGGGATCATATTCGTCTTCTTATGGAAGGATCTGTACTAAATCAGGAGGATTTGGAATCCAAAATTTACTTGGCTTACGAACACTTCATGATTGAACCTGGAGAGACACTAGAGTCCTATCATCATCGTTTTTCAGACATCATCAATGATTTGGATAAACACAACATCATCATGCCAAGAATTGCAGTGAATACTAAGTTCCTGAGTAGTCTTGGTCCTGAATGGGAGAAGTATGTCATCTTTCTCCGTCAAGCGAAGAATATGCATCATTCTACTTATGGATTGTTGTACGATTACTTGAAGCCTCATGAAAAGGAAGTTGATCGGGAAAAGATTCTCTGTGCTCAAATTGCTAAACAGTCACATCCGGATAATCAACAACTTGCCTTGTATGCTCAACAGAATTATCCCTCTCAACCAGCAACTCAACCAACTGCTTCAAACACACCTTCACAGCAACAACCTCAACAAAATCAATTGGTTCCATACAGCAACAATGCTCAAGCATATGTCAGTGAAGCGACTGAGGAAATCGATCCATTCGAAGCATTGCAACAAGGATTTGTGATGATTGCTAATGCTTTTGGCCGTTACACCAACAAATCCAACAATCGTATTCGTTCCTCATCTAACACACGGACTCAAGCTGTTGTGAACAATGGACGGGTTGAAGTTCAGAATCGTGATTATGGTCGTCAGATGGGCGGTGGTCAAGGGTTTAATGCTGTGGGTAGGAATAACAACAGAGCTCAAGTGGTGGAATAGGGAAATGCTCAGAATCGGTTAAATGGTCTTAGATGCTACAACTGCAATGAGAAGGGACACCTGGCTAATGCATGCCCAAAGCCGAGGACTAGGGGCAGTGCTTATTTCAAAGAGGCTTTACTTTTGGCTCTTAAGGATGAAGCTGGTGGATCTCTCACAGACAAAGAACAGAGCTTTATGGCAGATGCAGACTCAGATGATGATATGGAGGACTTGCAGGCCAATGCAGCTGTTATGTTGATGGCTAATATGCAAGAGTTACACATGAGTGAAACAGGCCCAGTGTATGACACTGATGGCTTGTCTCAGGTACCCGAACAAACCATCATCATATCTGAACTAATATCTCCGTCAATATCTGAATCCGGCACGGCTCAGAATGTTCAAAATGAGTCATCTACATCTCATTCTGACGATTTTCAAATAAACCCCGTAGTTACATTTGACGATCCAGATGACCTTATGGTTTCCCTTGATAATCAAATTGACTCCGTGGTTATACTTGAGGATCTAAATAATGATCATGTTGTGACTCACGATGAACACGATGAACCTTTGCCTCATCCAGATCTTGTTCTGTTACTTAAAGACCAACAATCCCAAATTGCTGCATGTGTTGCATTAAATCAGTCCTTAAAAAGTAAAATTGCACTGTTAACCAAGGATTTTGAATGCTTACAAATGCAACTCAACTTTTTCAAAACTCAAGAAAACCGTGAAAAAGGTTTTGAAGCCGCTTTTGCAAAATCTCATCAAAACGAAAAATATTTAGAGAGACAGATGCGTGATCTAGCCGCCTCGAAGAATGATTTGCTGTCTGAATTAGAACAACTGAAACACGAACATAAAAAGCAAATTAACGCTCTCACCTTGGAAAATCAAAAAGCTAAGGCTGAGTTGTTAAATTGTCAAAAACAGTTCTCCGCATACAAAAAGCATTCAACGAATCGGGTAGATGACCTTCTTGAAGAAATTATCGGCTTGCAAAACAAACTTAAAGAGTTTAAAACTGTTGTTTACAAACATGGTGAATCAGTAACAGCTATTGAAAAGTTTACCTTAAAACCCAATCCAAAAGGATATGGAAAAAATCTAGCTGATTACAAACCAAAGCTTTCACTAAAAACATTCAAACCAACTCCTGAAGTTTCCAGGGAAAAATACAAAATTGATAATACTATCATGAGTGTTGTTGAATATCATCGTCAAGAGGAATTAGATGCAGAAGACGAGAGTCGATCAAAATTAAAAAATGTTGTTTACAACAAACCTTTTAATTATAAAAACGCGGTCACTTTCGTCACACCAACGCAATCTTCCAACACACCAAGGGTTATCATCAAAACACCTGAGTCTTGTAATGTTAATCCCAAAACAGATTTTGCACAAACTTATGGTCCTTTACCTTCCATTAGTGAAGTAAACTCACAACCTGAAAATCGAAAAATTCTTCGATATTTTGACATTTTCATGGCTGACCTCAAAATTTTACAACATGAGATAGAATATCGATCTGAAATCAAAGTTGAACATTTTCAATCGCCTCTGGCGCGAGAACAAAGAGACATTTTTCAGAAAAATCTTTTACCTAATGTTAAAAACTTGAAAAGTTGTGCAATTGCCTGGGAAAAGGATTTTCATAAGGAACTTGGGGTAATGAAAAACGTTTTCGAGAAAACAGAAACATCTATTTCTAATACTAAACGTAAAAAGAAACTCTTGAGAAAAGATGTTGATCGACTCTTGGAAGATGTTATCTGTGCTGATATCCATAATGTTGTGTTATTCTATTCTTTGCCATATGCATCTGATCATATCTCTGCTGATATTGTTGAAAATGTTGTTATTGTTGAGAACACCGATAATGTGCTTCAAATCGAGTCTTTAAAAGCTGAAAATAAACGATTACTCAATGAAATTTACAATGCAAAACGTCGTCTTCATTGGTGTGAAAAAGATATTCACAATCATCAACTTAGTTTTCAAAAGAAAATCGCTCAGTTGAGTGAAAAATCTTCTGATCCTAAAATTGAGCAACTGGATGATCAAAATGTGTCTTTGAAAAGTCAAATCTCAAAATATGAACAAGAACTTTTAAAAGTTAAACAGGAATATGGTGTCATATTTGATTTACTCAAAAAGACTCGACTTGAAGCATCAAACGAACTTGATCACTATCTTGCTCACACTAGAGAAGTCATGAATTTTGCTGGTAATATTCGTTCTGAAAATCAAGATCTGATTCACACCATCTCTAAGTTACCGGAAATGTTAGGAAAGTATGAACAACTTCCGCCTACTGTGATTAAGAGATTAGCACCAGTCACACTTAGTAATCGTGAACCTAGAATTCCCACTGCCAAATCACAAGTTGCTAATGTGTTTCCCTCTACTGAAACAGGAATAGTTGCATCTTTTCCAAACGTCCGCACTTCACAGCCTAGGAGAACTCAATCGAAGAATAGGAAGTTGCGACCTAAGAAAAGATCAATAAGGAATGCTAAAGTAGAAGAACACCCTAGGACTCTGAATAAAACTCATGTTGCTTCCACTATAGATGTTGCGTCTGGCAAATGTAATACAAATAGTGATGTAACGAATGCTAAACCGTTAAGTACTTTTGATATTCAGTCTGATGCACCTTGTGTTATTTGTCGGAAGAATATGAATTCTGATTGTCATGACAAATGTGTTGCTAAAGCTATAATCTCTCGATTATGAAATCCTAAGAATCGGAATACCTCTAGGCCCACTAATCATTCTAAGTCTGTGCTTGGTAGACCGCC
This sequence comes from Chrysanthemum seticuspe, assembly GCA_019973895.1. Classification (NCBI taxonomy): domain Eukaryota; kingdom Viridiplantae; phylum Streptophyta; class Magnoliopsida; order Asterales; family Asteraceae; genus Chrysanthemum; species Chrysanthemum seticuspe. The sequence goes on along the minus strand of BPTQ01000005.1, from coordinate 67,479,846 downwards.
TTCTTTAGATTCTAAGGCAACCATTGCTATCACAGTATCTCCCGCTTCACCTCCTAAGAATGTAGTACCACCTAGTGTTTTCACTAAGACTAAAGCAAAGAGTAGTTATAGATGGCAGAAATGGATATATAACACACTAGGATTTAAATGGATGCCTAAAATTATCAATGTGTGTATATCTAACATACCTGCTTCGGAACCCTCTAACATTTCGGGTTCCACATCTACTTCTATTCCATCTGTGTCGTCTGTGTGTAATGCAGGTGAGACAGATCATTCTCTGGATTGTTGATAGCGGATGTTCCCGACACATGACAGGCAACCTTAAACTGTTATCAAACTTTATTGCAAAGTTCATTGGCACTGTCAGATTCGGGAACGATCACTTCGCAACTATCATGGGCTACGGAGATTATGTCAATGGGAACATCGAAATCAGCAGGGTTTACTATGTGGAAGGCCTCGGTCACAATCTGTTTTCAGTAGGTCAATTTTGTGATGGAGATTTGGAGGTTGCTTTCAGGGAGAAAACTTGTTTCATTCGTGATCTACAAGGAAATGACCTTATGTCTGGCTCGCGTAATTCTAGTCTCTACACTATCTCTATGCAAGACATGGTTGCTTCCTCTCCCATCTGCTTACTTTCTAAGGCAACATCAACAAAATCCTGGCTATGGCACCGTCGTCTCTCACATCTAAACTTTCAAACCATCACCAACCTTGCTCGACACAAACTAGTTGAAGGTCTCCCACGATTCCGGTATTCAAAAGATCACCTTTGCTCAGCCAGTGAACAAGGGAAAAGCACTCGTGCTCATTTTCCTTCAAAGGTGGAACACAGCTCTCAGCATGTGCTACATCTTCTTCACATGGATTTGTGTGGCCCGATGCACGTGCAAACGATCAATGGCAAACGCTACATCTTAGTAATTGTTGATGACTACTCACGATGGACTTGGGTCTACTTCCTTCGTAGCAAAGACCAAGCTCCACAAATGATCATCACCTTTCTCACAAAAATACAGGTTCAGCTCCGCAACACCGTCAAGATAATCAGAACAGACAAAGGAACTGAATTTGTTAACAAAACCCTTCGTGAATTTTATGAGAAAGTGGGAATTCAGCATCAAACATCTATTGCACGTACACCTGAACAAAACGGAGTTGTTGAAAGACGAAACCGAACGTTAGTGGAAG